>CAJNDV010025891.1:20828-40088 GCA_905221635.1 Symbiodinium sp. CCMP2456 | reverse complement strand
TCAGCTAAAGCTGTTTGGGGAATAATCATAATATGGAACCCCCAAGATAGTATTGGTAGCTAGCACAACCAGAAATCTACAGAAGCATATTGCAACCGACCTCCTCATGTGAGCTTGAGAGGCACTGGGGTCAGTGCAACCGGTCTAGGCTCAGTAGTTTGGTCTGTTTGCGAGTTCACAGCCCGCCTAGTGTTGAATTCGAGTCGGGGTCGCTGGTTTAGGAGCTGGCCTATGACCGAAGATCCCAAGAACTAGTTCATTCATATGGGAGTTTCCGAAAAGAAGGGGTACCTTATTTTGGGGTCCCCATAATAAGGACCCTATTATTTGGGGTACTATATTAGGGTCCCCTATTTTCGGCAACCCCCATATCGGGACCAGCAATGCCTGCTGTTGTGATCAGGACGTACTCGGCCCCGCCCATTCGCGAAAGCTTCAGTCTGAGAGAGTTATGGAGCCCAAGCACCGCAAAAGACGAGCCCGAAGTCCACAACTTTTCGGCTGTTCTTTTTTTCCCTACCGTACCGAGCGACTAAATGAAGTCATACTTCCCACGGGATTGGAACCACGATTATGGCGAAGCCTAAACCCTGAACACCATGGTCACTGCTTCCAAAAAAAACCCTATATAGACTGTCATCTCAATCCCTGAAATTCCCAAGGCCCGACAACCTATGAAAGCCATTTCGGCCTGAGCGTTGCCCACGGAGGCCGCGGGTCGAGGAGCCCTGGGTCGCCTGAGGGCCTACGAGGACGGTTCAGTGGTTTGGCGGGGATTTGGGCTTTCGGCTTGGGGTGCAGAGTTTTGGGAGGGAAGGCGCAGTGGCAAAACGGCTATGACATGAGTATTGAATTGCAATAGTGCTATTTTATGCAGCTCCGGACCCAGCCTGCTGGAAGGCTGGCCAAGATTTTCGAAAAACAGTGTGCATTGGAAGTCGGTGGTTCCTTTCAAGGCAAACTGCTTGACAACTATCGTCCGGAAAGCCCCGTTACCCAAATTGGAAGTCCTCACTGTCCTTACTAAACCTGCAGTGCAATCGACGCATAAAAGTTGAAGGACTTGGAAGCCATAGCAGATCACCTGATTGCGAAACAGCTCGCAACGCCAGGCTGGGTTTCGGCTTCCGGGGGGTTGGAGCTCTAACCCCCCCCACCCCCCAGGGTTTCTAGGACTTTAGGATCTCTGCCTGGAATTGAGGACCCTGAAGTGGCCAAGCCCTGGAAGCTTTCGGGTTTAGGCTGTCAAGGCAGTTCGACCTCAGGGCCATTTATGCGAATTTGCGCAGGACCCCTCTGCGACTCCCGGTTATTTGGACTTATGATCGGGAAGATCGACAGAGACATGCTGTTTCAATGTTCACCAAGTGCCGAAATCGTGGGTCAAGTGGTCACAGCAGGGCCGAGAGTGTATTCATCCCAGACTTTGTGCCCTTTAATCTTAATTCTACACCTGCAACATTGACACATATTGAAACCCAAACCCGTACGTATGCCTGCTCCCAACCCCAGAACTCCAGCACTTAAACCCCTGCGGCTTTTATCCTGTGAAACTGAACTGTGTATTACACATCCTCATCCACACCCCTTGCATCCGCTCCTGAAAATAGCCTTATGTCCTCAATCGAAAATAACTTACAAGTCCTAACCTCAGTCCTAACACGCGATTGTGAGATCTGCTGATTTCGGAGGTCGACTTGGTCTTTTCGGGCGCTCAAACGGGGGATTGCTGGTGGCCAACCAAGTGGTCCGGGACAGGTTAGGGCTCAGGGCGTATCAGGCTCCGGGCTCAGAGTTGGGTTTCGGGTCTTACAGGCTTAAGCTCTTGATGAAACAAATGGTTGCAGGTGTGGGGTGTAGGGTATGGGTTGAGCAGAATGTTCTTTGTAGAGCCTGGTCGGCCAGTTGTTAATCAGCGGAAGATTCAGTATCTGGCTAGTCTACTCTACTAGTGACTGTTAGTTTGCAATGATATGCATGTATGTACATACGCACGGGACTACATACATAAATACATACATACATACATACATGCAGGCTTAGTGAGTTAGTTAATTAGTCAGTCAGTTAATTCGTTTGTTCGTTCGGTCGTTCGTTCGTTCCTTCGTTCGTTCGTTCCTTCGTTGGTGGGTTGGTTGCTTGGTTGGTTGGTCGACTGGCTTGTTGGTTGGCCGGTTGGTTGGTTGGGTGGCTGGATGGTTGGTTGCTTGGTTGGTTGGTTGGTTGGTTGGTTGGTTGGTTGGTTGGTTGGTTGGTTGGATACTTACTTACTTACTTACTTACTTACTTACTTACTTACTTACTTACTTACTTACTTACTTACCTGCTGACTTACCTGTTTACTTACATGCCTACTCACTTACTTACTTACTTACTTACTTACTTACTTACTTACTGACTTACTTACTTACTTACTTACTCACTTACTTACTTACTTACTTGCTTACTTGCTTACTTACTTGCCTAGTTGCTTACGTACTCGGTTACTGCATACTCACTCACTCACTGACTCACTCACTTACTTCCTTGCGTACTTGCTTACTTACTTAATTCTTTTACGTGTATGCACATGCATACATACACACATGCATACATGTACACACACATATATATACACACATGTACATACACACATACACATACATGCATGCCTGCATGCTTGCATACATGCTTACATCCATTTTGGGTGCGTGCGAGCGAGCGTCGGGATCACTAGCAGATGGTTGCGGGGTACTGTAAGATGATCTTACATCAATGTAGCAGTCAACAGCCTTGAAGGGTTGTCTGAATGCGAAGATTCATATTGTTTGCGTCTGGGTTTACCGGCGTTCGCCTCACTCCTCAAGCAAACCCATGCGAACGGCACGTTGTAGCAGAATCTTTTGGCAACCCCTGGGCTAGTAATGCACAGCACACTTCTCACGCGAGCCAGCTCTCATAATCATAAGATACTTGGAGGTAGTATGCGCGGGACTTTCGCTAGATGCCCTGAACGCCAGCTGCAGGGCAGCGCGGTCTTTAGACTTTGTCCTTAGCGCATCTTACCCCGCTTCCTTGTCCTTGCAGGAGATGGCCAGCAAGGGCCCACAGCGTTTCGCCGCCATGGTTGGCGAGGCCCGCCGTTTTCAGTTCTGTGACTTCAGCTGTGGGGCTCGGCCTTGAAGACTTTGGATAGTTTGGGCTGGGTGGGCATTGAGTCATTGAGAGCTTGTGCTGTTTGGGGCATGCTGAAGGGGAACGAGTTGCCAGTGGAGCCTGCCTAGCCTAAACCCTCACGACACCCTAATTCTAGCTTTTCTGGCTGGTGCACAGCCAGGCACGGTGGCTTCCTATTCCTGTTGGCTTCGGTTTTCGCTGGCTTCAGGTTTCATGGGGCGTTTGTGCGAGCGGGATCGTGAGAGTTGATGCATATTGAGGCAGTCATGGCAGTCTGGTCTGACATCTTGTAGCTTTGGCTGATATGCTGGTGTTTTGCAAGGGCACCTAGGGTTTGATGCTTAGGGGGTAAAGACTCCAAGTTGAATCCAGAGGCACAGTCATGACGACCCTTCCGAATCTGGGTGTTTTCTATAACTAACTTGAGCCGACTGGTTTCCTGATGAATCTCTTGGAGGGGGCAGGGGTCGGAGGTACCTTTGACGGATATGCTCCACTACCATCGTCTCCTTGCCGGAGCAAGCTTCTGGACTGTCGAGGGGGCTCAGGGTCCAGTTTGGATGTAGGGATTTATACGGGTGTGCAAGGTTTTGTGATGTTATTGGGTGTGATTCTGTAATTAGAGAGATTAGGGTATGTCTAGGGTATGTGAAGGATTTGGAATTTCCCAGGTGTCGATAGGTTTCGGCTCTCAGTTTCCGGAATCAAGGTTGAAGTTGTAAGCATGTGTTTGATCAGCCCGAGGCCATTTCTAGCTGCAGCCACTGCATTTCCCACAAACCCAAAGTCGCGCAAGCTCTCGGCCCACGGCCTGGATATTCCTCCCCGGCAGTTAAATAACTATTTAAAGGGACCAGGCTTCCCCATCTCCTGTCGCTGAGGCCACGGTCGCTTGACCCGAAGTTATGGGTCTCTGGTTAGAACAGACTCCGAACGCAACTCCCCCAACCCCAAACCTGCAAGTTTTGTTTTCAGCCGAAATCTTGTCAGCCGCTCGAAAATCTCTAAGCCCCGAACTCTTCCAGAGCAACGAGCCCCGCTTCTCCGCCCGAGGTTGGCTGGAAGAGTACGGAGATCCGGACGACGGCGACCTACGCCCTCTTCTGAGGCCTGGGTTCGACGATGTTATCGCTTTCCGGCTTTCCGACCCATGCGGTTGCCAAAAGATGTGGGGGTTTTCGAAAATAGGGGACTCTAATATAGTACCCTAAATAGTAGGATCCTTATTATAAGGACCCCAGAATAAGGTACCCCTTGTTTTTGGAAGCTCCCATGTAAGAAGTCAAGAATCCTGTAAAAAAGAGGTCCTGGTGTATGCTTGAACAATTCCCTAAAGCCTTCACCTAATTACCCAAGTGCTCATACGGTTCCTCCACACACACTAGTGAAGGGAGTGTCTTCCTGGGATACGAAAGCTGAAATCGCATCCGAACACTTCCGCGGCCTCAAAATGCCTCCACACACGACAATTAGCTGGAGGGGCCCCAGAATATGCACGGGATTCATGTTCAATCGCGACAGCTTTCTGCTTGCAGGGTCGAGCCAAGAATTAAGAACAGGCGCCTTGGAAACACATTCACTGGAAATGCAGTCGTTTTAAAGCCTGCTCCTTGATTGAGGGGCTCACCATCCAACCCTGCAGGGATGTGCGAGGGAGTTCCATTCACAATTCACGCGTAGGTTTGCATGATTGTGCAAGAACCTCCCCAAAAATGATCAGTTCAGGTTGCAGGCATTCACAGAGAGTTGACCTGTCGCCCCTTTGGAGGCAGATCTCTGCGTACCATCTCGCACAGGACCGGTTATCGACGAGGGCAAGCCATAAGGAAGGTCCAGGTTTCAGGGGTCCCAAGGGTTCAGGTTGAGGATTTGTAGTTAGGGCGCTGTCGGAAGCTATCTATCATGATAACTTGTCTTCGCTCTAGTGTCCCATGCTGCTCAATCCTGTGAGGGATTGTGACAAGGTCAAGGACAGTTTATGTAGCGCAGGTCCACAGAAGTGCGACTAGATCAGGTGCCGCCAAGAAGAGCACAGGACATCATGGGACCCCTTGAGCCTTGAGGAAAAGGATGCAAATCAAGTCCTGCGAGCTTTTTGTTGTTTGCCCAATTCCTAAGGGACGAGGTACGATTTGAAGAACCTGACACTCAAGTGTAGCTTTCGGCTTCAGGCTTCTTTGGTGTTGGCTGGAGCGTTTAGATTTGTAGAGCCCAGAGGTTCTCCTGTTGGCATTTTGTTCTCCAGTGTTTTGCGTATCATCGTGTACGTAAGGGATTTGGACATGGATGCGATGAGATCCGAGTGCCATCAGCTCAGGATCTCTTGCGGGAAGAGAAAGCGCAACGGATGCCGGAGGTCGGTTGAGTTCTGTTGCGAACGGGTTACTGGAAGGTACTGACCTCTCGTTCTGCAAGCGGCCCCGACAAGATGTGGAGTGCTGTTTGAGGTAGAGCTGACCAGTTCACAGTCGGAGGCTTGCAGAACGCATGTGCCTTCAACTGGCTTTGCAATTGTCGTCCTCATCTGTACTACAAACAGCTTGTCGAAGTAAGAGCCAGACTTGTAGCCACACTGCAGCTTCATGTGCTCTCCAAGCATCTTCCAACTTTCTCGATGCGCTCTTACAGGTCGCTGCTAGCTGCCAACGTCTTGTTGGCCATGCTATTGGTTCGTGTGTACTGACTCCCAGATAGCCTTCTTAGATCCTGACGTTACATGACTGTTTTGGTGATGTGGGCACCGTGGCATTAGCAGGGGCGGCCCACACCACAACCAAACTGCAAGCTTTCGATCGAACAGAAGCAGCAACACCGAAAGGCTGGCAAAGGTTACCCGGATTCCTGAGTCGCCAGTGGCACAGTCAGTTTTGGCCGGTGTTCCTTTGAATATCTGGCACTGCAGGTTCTCTTCACAACATCCACTCGGGATGACCGCGTGCATCCGTGCAGGGCCTGGGCAAAGTTCCCAATGATAATATCGAAGCCAAAGTAATTACCATTATTATTTTCCAGGGTTCCTGTTTATACCTACATTATTCAGGACCCAAAACCCTACATTATTCATGATGCATTGCTTGGGTCAGATGTACGCCGGGCTTGCCCCGAAGAAGTCGCCCTGGGATGTACAGAAAGGATCGTTACTTCTTGACAAACCCAAGCTCTTGAGGGAGGTTCCGGGCATCCCTTTATCGTCTTAGAGCCTCCGTACTCATAGTCATGTGAGCGCGAAGCGGTACAGGTTAGAACTTACTTGAAGCTTTGCAAGTGTAGTAAATGTGCAGCAGCTCGAGCTAGAATTACAAGACGGGACACTGAGAGTGCGCTTTTTTGCGTGTTTTGCGCGCTTCCAAACACACCAAACACAGGCAGGACTCACAAATGACCACACAGACGGATGGCCAAAGAAACAAAACTGCACACCCCTTGCCGACGCCCACAACAACTTGCCAAACACATTCAGAAAACACCACAACCTAACCAAAAACGACATATAAACCAAACAAGACCAAACACACACAAAGAACCAACACACACCACAAGAGCAAACCAACAAAAAAAGAAACCAAACAAACCAAAGCAACACAATGTTTCGAGACTCTGGCCTCATCCACATGTCTCTCTGAGAGTTCCTAAATATTGTTTTTTCTTTTCCTACCGGCTGCACTGCTAGCTCTGTGCGTGTATTGTCTCGCGGATATCAGTCTCCGGTACCTGGTCTTGCGGCCTTCCGCTAAATGCGATGCACAAAGGCGAGACAGCTGCAAAATTGCCTCTGACGGCTGCTCGCTGTGATTCTGCACAACAACACGAACCATCTCACATATCAGTAAGCACCCAACCATACAACATTGTGCCTATTAGACGCATCGATTCTACTACTTCTTCATGATTCGCTTCATGGCTTCATTCACATACCGGGAGGTTTTCATGGTACACTTCTTCTTGGTGGTTGCCTGCTGGTCTGGTCTTCTTCTTAGCGCCACACCCATACGGCTTGACAACACCATGCGACTTCGTCTTTACGGGGACCCGGTCTCCAGAACTACGTGCGACCCCTCTTAAGTGACTTTTGCATCCTCATTATAGCCACTCCTGGGAACCTGAAACCCTAAACCCGATCCTTCAAGCAAGGTGCCATGCTCGAAAGATGGTCGAGCTTCTGCAAGGCGCACCGGCTGGCCAGAACGTCTTCCTCTTCGACGCCCGGTGGGGGTTGTCGGTTGTAGGGTTTAGCTTCGAGTATCGAGACTATGAAACGGTAAACACTGACAGACTTGTTGATTGAGATCCAAATGGATTAAGAATTAATCGAGAGCTGTATCTGAATGAAATTGAACCTTCGTTCTCATTCTGAGGAAGGCGATGAGGGTGGACATGGTGGCGCGGCCATCTTCGAACGCGCCTTCATTCGCACCCTGGAGTGCCCTTCGATAGTTGGTTCGACAGAGGCGAATCATACTGTCTGTGCTCCGCTCCGCAGTTTCTCAGTGTTCAGTTCTGCCTAAATATGGACAGAACCAACCTGAACCAAGCGGCCACTGATTGTTAGTTTCGAAGAACTGTGCAGCCTAGTATCCCAGATTGAAGCCCCCGTCCCTCGCCCCCAAGACGGGGTCCAAACCAGACAAGCCTCCAAGACCTCCCTAACTCTAAACCTTAAGCCTGAAGCCGCTTCAAGCTTCAGCCCCAACTGACTCGCGATTCCCAAAAGCCTAAACTAAACCTCGAACCCCTAAAGCAGCACACCCTAACAGCTACGAGGTACGAATTTCTCTGGGCTCGCCTCGCGCAGGGCTGAGGGCTTCAAGTCGGAGCATTGAGAGGCCTGGTAACCCATACAGAGATGAGCTCTGATCTGCTAGAGTGCTTATCAGGCATATCAGGCTGTATCTTAGAGGCATGTTGGGCTTGATGGGGTGTTGTAAGACATGCATATTTGTGTAGGTTCGTTCAGTAGCGGACACCTAATATATGTATATGAATGAAAGAAATGTAGGTAGCTGCACCTTTTCATAGTTTACGGTTTGCAGTTACTTAGGGTCTAATGCAGCATTCCTTGTAATAGCTCGTTGGTGAACCATAACATAACTTCATCATTCTGGATATAAGTTTGTAGCAGCTTCACTCCTGCCATTCGCGCCTTCCATCGCCAGCCCATTTCGCCTGACTCACTTTCCAACTGCATAGCTTGAAGCAATCCTGGAAGCCAGGCCTGTAATCTAAGTTAGAGACAGACTGTGATTTAACATGTGTGCCTTCTTCTTAGACTGTAGGAACTCCGGCAGTTCGTGGGTTTCTGTGTCCTACAGACCTTCGGATGACTATGCTTGGAATCAAGCTATCTCTAGTGCTGACAGGTCGACGACCTGCACATGAGACCCTTGCGCACCAAGGAGGACAGAACGTTAAAGATGAAGGGCTTGCAGATGCCTCCGCGTGCAGATAATCCTGCAAATATGTGCAGTAACTAGCAGGGCTGAAAGGGGGCGGTGTTTTTTCGTCGCACCTTTTTCTGCATGACGAGGCCTGTCGATGTTTGACGTGTGAGCCGAACGCATGAACACCACCATTCAAATTCAACCCCAAGCCGAACACACGCATATCAGAGCAGTCTTCATGATGGAGCGCCATGGCATGAACTCTAAACCACGGATTTATTTGTGCTGGGATCTGATTAAGCTTCATAAATATACGCATCGGGTTCAGACATGTGCAGGCCCACACCGCATGTTCTTAGCTTTCAGAGCTCCCAGATTCGCAGAAAAAGCAACCAAGCCCAGCATCAGCAGATGAGGAAAACATAGGAGCAGTTTTTACAAAGCCCCGGGCCCCCAAGCCAACCAATCGCGGCCGTAACATGGCTTAGCGGCGGGGCAATCATTGAGACAGCAGGGGCAATGCCGAGCTTTGCTGTAGGCTTCAGGATTTGGCTAACGTACAGGTCTGGAGGCATTAGGCCCCGTCTCTGAAGTTTGCTCAGTTCGAAGTTTACTACTGCAGGTTTGCTCGAGAGTTTGGAGGTGGAAGGCGGAAGGCTTTTGGCCCATCACAATCTTGACAGACACCGTAAACCTCAAACCCAAAACCCACAACCCCGCATACCTGAAAGGAGTCGACTCCGAAGATATCCAGGCGGGTTTCCGCGGGCTAGTATAGCGATGGGAGGCCGAACCCTGCTGGGGCTGCAAAAGTCTGACACGGCCCAAACCGTCAGCCTTGTTGCCTTCAAACTTGAGCTCAGATCCTTTTTCGCCCAAAGCCCTGTCAGTCTCAAAACCTGGAGCAAAATCCTTATCGCCCCCTCGCGAGTGAGGTTTCATTAGCGTGTAATGTTTGCAGGCTTCGGCTTCAAGATCTGAAGACAAGAACCGAAGCAACAAGAGCCCGAACAGTTTCCCTACCTTCCTACACTGGAAAGAATTAACAGGCCTTATATCTTTGCCGCACTCCCCAAGCCTTGAGGGGAGCTTTGAACACATCCCCAGCTCTGAGCCATCAAAACCTACCTGGCCTCCCCAAGCAGAGGACTCCGGGTTTCGATTTACTTAGGGTGGGTGGAAACACTTTGGGGATACCACAACTGCAACCCTGTCCCCACAACTCAACTGCAAGCATACAGTAGGCTGCAAGCAAGCTCTGGGGTTGTTGTTTTGGATTCTCCTCCCCTTTTCCGAAGCTTCCCTCCAGGAGGTGTCTGAGTCCAAGCTGTGAGGAGGACAAGGGGCCAGTGAAGAGACGGATCGAGGCTGCTCAGAGCATTCCATTTCGAAGATATTCGTCTCTGCCTGCATGCGGAGTTGCAACGTGGATAGGTACTAACTACGATCGAAGTGTTTATATCGGCTGCAGGATGCCTAGTTCGATCGGTTTCTTGTCTTATGAAGCAGCACCATAGATGTGTGGACATCGAGGACCACTAGCTTTGACAGCCTCTTACAAGTTCTCGGAAGCAGTGCTTGGTGACGATGACACAATATCAGAGTTTCGGGCTCAATTGCCGCACAAGGCACAGGGACACTGCAGACGGGATGATGTAAGGAGGTGTGAAGACTGCAGGGCTAGTTACTGCAGGCGACAAGCTGTGATAGGCATCAAATCAAAAGGCTTGCAAGGTATCCAGGTCGAGGGTTTTGAGTCTTGGGGCTAGGCGCTGGTACAGCGGGACGAGTTTGCGTAGCACTGTGCTGCATTGCCGTACCTCCAAACCGGCCTTCCATTGTCATTGTCTCCAAGGCCTGCAGGCTGCATAACAGGCACAACATGTCCAGCTCCTGTCTTGGTTGTGACAGTTGCGGAGAACCTTCTGCAGACTATTGCAGACTGACAGCCGAAGGTACTCATCCTAAAGCCTTGCAGGCCCTAAGCCACAAGCCTCACCTGAAACAGTACTTTCTGCATTCATGGCCGCCGTCGGCTAAACTTTGCCGTAGCGCCGCCCCAAAAGGACCCACTGCGGCAGTGAATGCCCTTTCCTTGTTTATGCACCAATCTGACTTCACACCTGCAACTTAAATCGCCGACGAGGGTTTTGCGATCAAGGTCTCGTGGTCGGTGCTTCTAGACAAACCCTACACCCTACATCGGTCCCACATCGGTAGTGTCTCGAGGCCTCCAGGACGCCGCTACCAATCGGACATCTCCTCAAGGCTGTGTTTGTTTTCGTGCCGGGGCGGGGGTGTCAGAGAATTCACAAGGTTCGCAAAGTAATGTCCTTTCAAGCTGTATTATATAGGATGTACAAGACTTTGTAAGTCACGCGTTGCCTGTGTTGGTTCAGGACCCTGCCTTATGGTAACTTGGACTCAAAAACACATGCTGCTTGAGTGTTTCCCTATGTTACTCATGTATGAGTATGCGTGTGTGTATACACGCATACATATACATAGAAACAAACATACGTACATATGTACATACGTACATATACATGTATACACGCACTGCTTATTCATCTGTTTGTGTACTATAGGTTTACATTAGGCTACATATTTATACGCCCATTTTTATATATTCATTTGTGATCACTTGCCTATCTATCTAAATACGTACGCATGTCCATGATTGCGAATGATTACGCATACTTATGCGTGCATACACATGATTATGTATGCTTATATGTATGTTTGTGGTGTGTTTGTTTGATTGGCTGGTCCGATGTGTGCATGTATACATGCTTGCGTTTGCGTTTATGTACAAAGTTACGTCTGTCTGGCTGTCGGTCTGTCGGTGTGTCTGTCTGTCTGTATGTGCATGCATGCATGTATGCATGTAGGTAGGCAGGTAGGTAGGATTAGGTCGGTGGGGGGTAGGTAGGTAGGTAGGTAGGTAGGTAGGTAGGTAGGTAGGTAGGTAGGTAGGTAGGTAGGTAGGTAGGTAGGTAGGTGGTAGATAGGTCGGTAAGTATGTAGGTAGCGAGTAGGTGGTCAGGTTCAAGTCACGGTATCACATATGTGTGTGTGTGTGTGTAGATGTCTGTACATTAGTCTGTACATTTATCTGTGTATGTGTGTATATATATATATCTGCCAGTCTGTCCATACGTGTGCACTCCTACCTGCACATGTAAATGTGAATATGCATACGTGAGTAGAACGAAAGCCTGAGTTGCGCAGGCCCTGTGCCCTGCCCTGCAATGATGGGAAATCGCTCAGGCTATCCTTCTATAGCCGGCCCAAGCAGCAGGCTGCAGACTCTAGCTTTAGCTCTGTGGACAGCCGGATTTGCAGTTGAAGCCGCTCGTCCACCGCTGAGCCCGAGCACCCTAGTTCCCAAGTCTTCACCCTCCAGACGCCTAAGGGGACAATTGGATAATTGCAGTGTCGAGTTCGCGGTAATCAGAACAGAAGCGATGGCCACGAAGTCGGTCTAGGTTTGTTCAGTCTAGTAATGATGATGACGGTGGTGGTCAGCTTCTCCTCTGTGTGCACTATATGTAGACTTCTGTCAATGTTATTGGATACCCTGTCGTGTTGCTGTGGGCTCATGTGCGTCTCAGTTGCGCTGCATAATAAAGCAATGCTACAATACACCCCAAAGCGAATCTGACATGGAAATCGGCAATGCTCCCAAATCTGGCCCCTCAGAAGCTGGAAAAAGGTGTTGGGGACAACAGCAGTGTTGATGTGCCTGTGCAGCAATTGAACCTTTCATCCGTCTGAGGTCTCTTAACATGTCCAGAGGAGCTCCAAGCTCCTCGCCGCGGACCCCGCGGCGGCGTCAGATTGGGGTGCCCACACTGGTAAGTCGACAATGTGGGAGCCTGGGAAACGATAGGGCTTTTGCAATTGTTCGCCTGGGACTCAAGGTTTGCCGGGTTTGGTGCTTTGGACTTCGAAAAGTAGGTTTGCTTAGAATGACCATGTAGTCCGTGTGCTTGTGCATTTGTTCTCGGTTTCATTGCTGAGCTGCTAGCTGGTGGAATTGTTCAACACCGTTTTTCGCAAGCGGTTGATTGCAAAACACACCGTGGCATGCTTCATCTTCCTAATTTGCTTCTTTCTGTTTTGTCTGCTTTGTCCGATTGGACTGATCGATATTCTTGGTCGTTGTCGTTATCCGGTTCTAGATGCTTCTGCAGGCTTGCACTGCTGGTTCAGTCACAGGGATCTTTCCGAGAGCAGTCTTCAGGTCGCCTCCTCGCAAGCAGATGTCTTGAAAGTTATTGCTGTTTGGGTTTATAGGGTTTAGGTTTTTTTGGACTCCTGAATTGTTGTTTGGGTTTTAGGGTTTAGGTTTCTTTTTTGGATTCCTGAATGGAGCATTTGCCAGCACCTTCCTTCTGCGTGCCCAGGCGTTTGGTTTGTATGCCCCTTTGAAATCACGGCAAAAAGGTGACGAGATGTATAAGGCTCTACCCTTCCCAAACTCCCAGTGCCGAAATCCTTCCAACCTCTGCTAAAGCAAGCTCCGAAACGGAAGAGAAGCCCCACATCCCTCCACCTCTCCCCCAACTCCTGATCCTTCAAGTTAATTCCGTAAACCTTAAGTTCGATTTCAAGAGCCAAAGCTATTAGGCACATGTAGCTTAAGGCTCACAGTTTTCCCATGGAGTTGCAAGAGCGTATTGATGACACAGCTGGCTTAATTGTTGAAGATGCCCATCAGCAGCCTTCAATTCTTGACCCGAACCTCAACCCGAAATCTCGCACCGTCCCACCCCCTACAACCGAAGCACCCCTAAGCTTAAAAGCGAAGCTGAGGAATCTCATGGTCTACGTGAAAGATCGTTCTGAAAATCCCGAAGTGTCGCCATCACCGAAGTCCCGAAGATCTTGGGCATGCCAATGCTTGTGGTGAGTTGAAGTACTTTGGGTTCGGGTCCAGGGATGTGATTGTGGAATATAGGGGCCTAAACAGTTACCTATATCATTTTGGGAGTTTCTTATTATAGCTATGGTATGATGTACCCCAAGACCCTAGTCTAATTTTATTAAGGTCCCTACATTATAGGTTTCCGGGCGGTTCGGCTTCAGGTCTTTGCTTAAGGTTTAGTGTAGGTGCGGCTGAGCTTGAGGCTGGGTTCGGCGCTTTTCCCCCCAATGGGCATAAGACTTGTCACTCCTCATAAAGGCAATGCCTAAGTGCAGTTTTGGATTGCCAGGAACACTTAAAATTTCAGTTATGACAGGCTTTGGATTGCCAGGAACACGTAAGTTCCAGTTATGCCCGGTTTTGACTCTAGCATGCATAGCAGTAAGCATGCGTACATGTAAGCTGTTCTGGGATGCACATGTTCGAGGCGTCACCAGGCAATTCTCCGAAACTTGTGTTTGTATATCGCGCCTCGTGGCCAAGGTTGGAGTTGAAGTTTGCATGCGTGTCCGCTCGTGGACTGGAGTGTGGAGCGGTTTGGGGTTCTTTCTCTTCTGCGTTAAAGTATTTCGCCATGAGTATATTTAATATGTGTACACACATACATTCACACGTACCTACCCACGTACCTCAAGCATCGCAGTTATATCCGGCTGGTTATGCCTGGGTTCATTCAAGAGTCAAGATACTGGATTGTTTTTGTTCCTGCCTCCGTGTAATTACCCATAGGCCCTAAAGTAGTTCCTTTTGGGGGTCCATACATAGAATCCTATAAGGTAACCCCAAAAAGGAACTACGATGGGACCTATGGGTAGAAGCAGCAACGGAGGGGAGCATGGCGTGAGGGTCTCCCTTGGCAGACCCGCCTGGCGTTGACTCCCCAAAGCCCATTTCCTTTTTTAACGCCCGAGCCCAACCCTGAACCCTAAGCCATTAACAGCCCCGGAGCTCAAAGCCAAGCTACAGGTTGAGAGAGAGTTCGGGCAGAGAAGCTAAGGAACCAGGAGCCCACGAACTCCGGCCTTTAAGCCAGAATGCTCCAGCCGGGTTGTGCTCAAGCCAGCGGAAGAGGTGCGGTAAGCTTACCTTGAAAAGGCAGAAAATTCAGCAAATTCACAAGTTAGTCTTGCTTCGGCTCTCATTTCTGTCTAAAGGACGCCATTTGAGACTTGAGAGGGGGACTCGGACCCAAGTAGGATGATGTTGCTAGTGGAGGTAATGTTGGTTCCCTCGGGATCGCTTTGATCCCCAGAGGCTAGCACGGAGCTACGAAACTGCTGCCACCGTCGTGTGTGTGGCGCCATTGTCTCGACAGCAAGAGAAACTTCTCGAGTGGTCATGATTTGTTACTTGTTGTGTTCTTGATCGCTGGGCATCTTTGTATCGCCGGAAGCAAATGCTCCCCGAGCAACTCTTCTGTTATGCGTAGCATCATAGTCGTAATCATCACCATCAGCATCTTCAGCAGTAGCATCCTCATCTTCCTGATCATCGTCGCAATCGCCAGCATCAGCATCACCAAAGTGGTGTTCGCTACGACGGCTTCTGCCCCCACAGAAATGAACGAGTCAGGTCGCCGCAGCCCAGGATTCCGAGCGAAACGTCCCGACTCATGCGAGCTCGATGGCACAGGCACATCTGCGGATGGGTAGGCGGCTGAGGTCGGAAGTATGTGGGTATCCGAAGCATGAGTATTGGTATGGCTCCAGGTCTTTGCCAGAGCCTGTTGTATTTTTTTTTTTTGGGAGGGGGGGGTGCATCTTGTAGTTCTACCTGTCTCGCAAGTTTGAGCTGCAGATCCCTTGCTGTTTTCGGGGTCCAGACGTGAGTCCCACGCAGCCCGCACCGCTAGGCGTCGCCACACAGTCCTGTGATTCTGCAGGTATGCAAAGATGAGAATCTTGGCCTTTAGTGCTTAGGGAGTATATAGGTTGAGGAACAACGGTTCAGGGTTCAGGAAGTTTAGGACCTGTTTTCGCATCTTGGGGCTCAGGGCTTTGCTTCGAGTCACGGGTTCCCGACAGCACGATGAATTCGGGGCCGGTGATGGCATGGGCTAACCGCGCAGACTTGTTGAAGGAACCATCGGGATCCTCTGTGATAGTGAGGTCCTCTTGAAACCGTAATTGTTCATTGTCTCCTGGGGCCGGGCACCGAAACCCGAAATCTGCAGCCTAAGGAAAGTGGAGACAGCCGAGTCAGCGCCAATGCATCCCGAGAAGCCACCTGAAACCGAGGCTCTTCGTGACATGGTTCGGTCAAGGGTTTTTGTTTCGTGTGCTCGTTTCAGTTTCGGAGCGGAGAAGCACAATTTCGGCCTATGGCTTGCTGAACAGAGTCCCGAACGGGCGTTTTAGTAGAGTAGAGTTTGTCGCGAGACTTTGGTAACATGATCGTATCTCAAAGATCTTAGACATTTACCACAACAAGAACTCTCGCAGTGATAGATTTCATCAATCCCGAAACCCTGAACCCAACTCTGCCTCCCCCCTGCCCCAAAGTATACAAATAGCACCTACTTCGGGGTCTAAAGTCTATAAATAGTACCTACTTTGGGCTATTTGGAGCCCCAGGGCTGGTTCAGAAGAGCGCGACTTGGAAGGAGCAAGATGGCTCCGTCACGGAGATCTCCAGCGACGGCTCGGCATCGCCGTGCTCATCAGCGGACACCTCCTGTGAGCTGCTGGCCTCAATCATTCCAATCTGGTTTCGGGTATGTTCTGGTGATTCTGGTATAACTCCGTCCAGGGAATGGAATAGTCTTTGGTAACTATTCAGGCCCCTTTGATACTATAGGCCATGCATTGAGGTTTTTGGATAGTTTTGGGGTTGAGGAGGGTGCACGGGAGGAGTTCGGAGTTCCGCATTCGATTTTCTATGTGCCAGATATGCACGAACATGCATATTCAGACAGACATGGAAACTTGGGTTCGTATCTAGGTTGCGGCGGATTTTCGTACTGATTTTTAAGGTTTTGGATTGTGTTGTTCAGGGTTAGTTTGTGCTGGGGGAGCCGTTTAGAGTTACAGCTTGTCCTACGATTGTACAGCTGTGGTTTCATCTCGACGGCCTGTATATTGGATTGAGTCTTGTCTGAGAGGGGGACATGACAAGCAATCCAAGTCTGAGCCAACTAACACGGCTTTGTTTTGACCGTTCTTGTGTCTGAAGTGTGGTTGTTGTAGGTTGGACAGTTCCCAAAGTAGATCGTCTTGCACAAGGCTGCTATGGCTGCCGCCCTGCAGCTTCAAAGCCAACCGTAGGGAGCCTGGAGTCGTTGGGGCCGGTTAATGTTCTGGGCCCCAATAGGTTCAACTCATTTCAACAAGCAAACTCCAAGTTCCCGCGCATGCAGAGACACACACACACACACGTGTACGAGAAACGAGGTCCTCTTCTGAGGACGACGACAAGTCAGGGACCAAGTTGAAATTATGTAGGTGCTGAGCGGGCTCTGATGACGGTAGTGGGAATGTTGGTCTTTAATGTTGTTGGGCCGGAAGGCGTTTTCATCCAAGAGATGAATCAGGTTGAATCAATCAACAACATGTTCTGTCGCCGCTATTGAGAGACGCTATGTGGGTGGTTGTCACAATTATGGTCCCTTTTGGGGTCCTTATTATAATACGGCACCTATTATTTAGGGTACCCAAAAGGGACCATAATTTTGACAACTACCCATGTAGCAAATAGCAACCCTAAACCCTAAAACACTAAACGTAGGCTCGTAGAGCAGACCATCTCCATTGTGTACTAGCCATGTAGCACCAGACTTTCGAGCTTCGGTGCTGTGTAGGGTTAAGGGTTTAGGGTTTGGGGTTTAGGGTTTAGGGCATCGCAAACTTGTAATTCTGCAACCTCAACGAGCCAATCAGCATTTCAGCAAAGGCTTAGTTTGGCATGCCGGGGCTCACTGCTGCGAGTATCCCCAGTTGAACCCTACTCTGTGGACAAGGCCCCCAAACCGAACTTCATCTGACTCAAATCTTGTCTGTTTCAATGATTTCAATGCTTAAGAAGTCACTCAAGGTATGCCAAGGCCGCACATGGGCTCTATGATTCTCGATTGCTTGTTGCATCTAGCGAGGGAGCCCCTCTGCGAAATGCTCCCCGCCGGGAGGCTGCAACCAAGACCCCTGAACAGCATCTCAGTCTCAGACCACCTAACTTCCTAAAGCCCGAACCGCTGAACCCCGAAAGTCCAAGCACTCTACTTCTTTTTGAAGGAAGAGGAAGCCATCGGCCCTTGAACCGAACCCAGAAGCATAAAAACCTCTAACCCTCCTGAACCAGGCCGCGCTATCGTCCTGGCTTCGGATTCGTTCCCGTGTGCACACATGTGCCTCTCGGCTGTCCTGGACCCAGACTCTAGAAGGCTCAAAAGAGCAGCAAATCAAGGCTCAAGACGCTTTAGACCTCTATCTATCTATCTATCTATCTGTCTGTCTGTCTGTCTGTCTATCTATCGATCTATCTATCTATCTATCTATCTATCTATCTATCTATCCATCTCTCTATCAATGCATCGATCTATCTATCTGTCTATCTATCTATCTATATCTATACATGTTCTTGCGTCATGTCTTAATCCCAGTGCTTCGAGCTGTGCGGATGGGTGCGGAACGTGCGGCTTAGGTCCTTAGGTAAAGTGCACGGTTGAGACTTTGGGCGGCTGGGTGCCATAGGGCACCAGGCGGCAATGATTGTAGGACTGCGGCTCTAGATAGTGTGTGCAGGGTTAATGGACCTCAACATGTCGGCAAAGTCCCGCTGACGGGATGCTAGCTTGTAGTTATGTGAGTTATGTGTGTGGTTCTCGGCCATTCCCAAGCATAGCTTGTTGTGCAGAACCGCCGCAGGATATCAATGGCACCACATGTCGAGTTTACTGCATACATAGACCCTGAGGACACTGTCGCAACCAAAGCAAGAGACGAAGTGCATGACAGTTTCTCTGCACAAAAGCATTCCCGGAATGCTCAGTAAACAATGCCATAGATGCCAATAGGGACCCTATGAACTGGAGGTTTCGCCGGCATCGGTTTGCATGACCGCGGAGGATGTATATTTCGTCTTACTGCGAAGAGTTCAAGATGCGAGATCATTCGACGAGCCAGCGGCTCACAAGGAACACATTGACGAGGATGGGCGGATAACAGACTTAAGTTCGTCGGCCTCCAAACCCAAACCGACTAAGCTCGTGGGGGTCACTCTTGCGGATCCCTCGCCCGCCCAGATTTCCGAACATGGCCATCAACAACAACATCGGGCACAAGAGCTGGCAGAATTGCCACCAGTGGCAGATTGAGACTTGACCTTTCTCTAGCCTTGAAGCCGTGCATTTTCAACCCGACGATACAAGGCCACAAGCCCAGAAAGCTATCCTGTCAAACCAGAGCTGTTATCTACAGGGAACGGATCAACCCTGAACTAATCAACCCCACCCAGACCCTGAACTGTCAATCCAAATTGATTGCAAACTTTCCAGGTCGACAGTTTGCAGGTTCCGGTATCAGGGCGATTTATCTCGGGTTTCTCTGACCTCCAAAAACGGAGCCAGGGCCAGGCGCAGGCTCGACTCGAAGCCCTGAATACCACGCTGCTACGACGAAAACTTACCAGTATGAGTTGTGTTCTGAATGTTTCTGTTCCTACCGTACCAGTATTGTTTCTGTTGTCAGGATGTCGGGTTGAAGGTCTGGGGCCATACAGGACTAGTCCCTCAGACCAAGAGGGGGTAAAACGGCACAGTGAAGCCGAAACGGAGCATACCAGAGCGAGAGAGAGAGAGAGAGA
>CAJNDV010025891.1:0-20728 GCA_905221635.1 Symbiodinium sp. CCMP2456 | reverse complement strand
AGAGCGAGAGAGAGAGAGAGGAAGAGGGAGAGGGAGAGGGAGAGGGAGAGGGAGAGGGAGAGGGAGAGGGAGAGGGAGAGGGAGAGGGAGAGGGAGAAAGAGTCGTAAACCCTCAGTCCCAGGACGGCCTCAGCACCTGGTACAAAGCCGCCCGTTACCGAGCGCTTGCTCGCAATGCACCGAAGGTAGGCTCCAGGGTTCAGAGTTCAGGTTAGTGAATTTAGAGGCTGGGGGTTATCCGGGGTTTCGAGCCTGTTTGCTACAATGTCTCTGAGTTTTGGACCTTTATTTGGAAATCTTGAGGGCCTTGAAATTCGCACCCTTGCAGTGGACCTTGATTCGGCAAGGTGGAAGCACAACGAAACCTGTTTGAATTTCCAATATGGAGGCAGATGTGACCTGCGTCCCGGGCTGTTGCTGCCGTCGGTGCATTGGTGTCTGGGACTTGAAATTTCAGCTCTAAACCTACTTTTCAACATGATATTCACCAAATTCAAAGCAGGTGTCTTTCAGGGTGGACTCTCCGGACTTGCGTTAACCTAGCCTTGGAAAGATGATGTATCTGGTTGGCGTGAAGCCGTTGTGTCTGCTAGAACCGTGTGCACCCTAGAACCTAGGCGTGTCATGTCTGAAACAAATTCCAAAGGTCCCATGGTGATACCCGGATGCCTGTATTCCAACACGAAGCCCAAAACCACAGGTTCCAAGACGATGAACCGGGTATTTCCGAAGAATGGTAGATTAGACCAAGCAGTACGCAACCGCAGACTGGGAGAATCCCTACGTACCTGAACCCTAAGCCTGAAGCTGGCAGCTCCTTCTAAAATTACAGGCTGCCCTGCCTTAACTTTAGCGTTTATACTGTGCGCCCCCTTCCCTGCAGATTAGAAAACAACCATCATCTTATCGCCAGACCAAAGGATTTCCGGCTGCCTTCCGCCCTGCGACCGCCACAATGCTCGATGCTGAAGACACGAAGGTCTGACCTCGGGCAGGGGTTTCGGCGTAGGATGCTAAGGACCGGTAGTGATTTACGGGTTTCTGGTCAAGGGTTGATGACGTAGGCTTTGGGTGTTGAAGGTTTGTGGCTGTGTAGGATTGAGGGTTTGCAGGCTTTCGGAAGGCATAGCACATTTGTACCGCGTTCCCACCGTGTTGGGCTAAGCGCGCACATGTCCGGTCTTTTGAGCAGGGTTTTTGCTTCACTTCATTATGGATCAGAGCTTGGTGTGCAGGCAGGGCTGCGGGTTTCGCGCTTCGTCTCGAAGGTTTGACGCATACAGTGCGTAGTCCGCATACATACAAGCACATGTGAGAGATGCAGGGCTTGTAGTTGTAGCGGAGTGTGCACTTCTTTAACCACCGAGTGGTCCGAGCGCCTCACTGCAAGCGTTTCTACCTGTTTGTATTATAACTACGTGTGTAATGTGTGGATCAAAAGCTTCCAGTCTGCAATGCTGCAACATGGGTACGAAGTCTGTGGGTCTTGACATTGACAATTCGGCCAGCGTTCCAGCGTACCAAATCTGAAAGCACCAAACGCTATATAGACTTCTTCAAAATCGAGGTTACACATATAACCCCGACCCTCATCGCTGCAGGAGGACATGGCGGTTAAGGCAAGGGCCGCCAGTGATACAGATTCGTCGACACATGGCCATTGATGGAGCAGCCCCGTTTGAGTTGGCAGACCGTGCAGATCGTCCATCCCAGATCAAAAGCCTTGAATTTCGCCAAGTTCCTAGTCCGTATAGGGTTCTGGGTGTTTGGCGGCTTAGGCTCGGCCTGTGGTTGGGCCTGAGTGCGATTTTGACTTTAGTTTCAACCTTGCCTTGTATGGAAACACGGATTTGCGCAGGCTTTGCAGAGCGAATGGAGGTTAGGTTCCATCTATTTGCCTCGTAAGAACCCGCAACGCTAAGATCCCTTAGGTCTCACGCCCGTGCAAGAAGCAACAAAAACGGAACTGTGAACCTCTTACTACTACTAGCGTTACATGTCTGACTTATATCGCATCCTACACCGCACATGATTCCCTAACACTTACAGTAGTAGTAGCACAAGAAGTAGTAGTGGTATCGTAGTGGTGGTGGCACTAGTAGTAGTAGCAGTAATAGTAGTAGTAGTACGTGGAGCAGGAGCAGGAGCAGGAGCACGAGTCGGAGTGGGACCAGGAGTAGGAGTCGAAGTAGGAGTAGGAGTACGAGCAGCAGTGGCAGCAGAAGCAGCAGCAGTAGCAATCTGGTCGCTTGTTGGTGTTTGCTGCTGGTTGTTTCTTACGTGTTGCTTGTTGTGTTTCCTGCTGTTGCTGCTGCCGGGTAGTTTTATTTTTAATATTTGGCTGTTAGCGGTAGTGTTCATCTCAGTGTAATAATCGTACTAGTCTAGTCAGTTGTTTGCCAGTACTAGCTACAACACCGCATTTTACTATGCCAGATCTTCCTTCCGCATAGACTCTACACATGAAATAAATGGGGTTCGGGTCGACACAACAATGGAACAACTCTGGTCATCCGTATACAAACGGTATGCTGTTCTGGCCGATCGTGCTTGGCCATTCGACCCAAACCCTTCAACCCTTCCCTAAACCACCAAACATCCCCAAACCCTCAGCCACTCCGCCCACCAGCCCTGACAGCCTCCGGCAACCCAGGACCTCCTCCGAGTCGCCGGCAGAGTCTTCAGAAGACGACGTTGAGGCTGGTTGTATAGGGATTACACTGTTGGTGTTGTTGTTGGTGGTGGTGTTGTCGCTGTTGCTTTTGTTGTTATCGTGTCGTCGCGTTCGTTTCGTCGTCGTTGTGGTAACGTTGGTGTTGCTGCATTTGTTGTGGCTGCTGTGCCGCTGCTGTTTGAGGTGGCTGTCGTGGGTCGTTGGGGTTTCGGCACTGGGTGTTGATGCAGCTAGTACTGGAGATGTTTCTGCTTGCGAGCTGGTTCGGTTTTCGTTGTTGATATGAGCGGTGGCAGAGCCCTCAGACATGAAATCCTAGTCGTCCCTGAAGCCTCCACTCTGGGCACTGGGGAGGTGATCTCACCCAAGCCTGCGCCGAACCGGCTTTGGTTTGCACGGTCAGTGCCGAGATGGCGTCGGCCCAGCAAGGCCCCGTCTCCTTGTCGACCTGGGTAGTTCTCTAAATTAGGGTCCCTTTTTGGGTCCCCAATCTAGTACGGCACCCTTATAAAAAGGACCCCAAAAGGGACCCTAATTTAGAGAACTACCCACCTCTTTCTCGTTCTAGAAGCATTGTGAGCCTTCGGCCCGCGTAGGAACCCGTAGACCTGCAACAACACGTCATGGGCATCACAACAGTCCGGCGATACGTGAAGTTTGGGAAAGATGGAAAGGATCTATTAGTGATTGCAGTGCAGGGGATGTTTCAGGTAAGGGGGGTTTTAGAGTATGAGCAAGGGGTGACCTTTGGGGTGTATGGTCTGGGCCTTGGTTACATAGAGAGCTAGGGTTTACGGTTCAGACGCCTCGGCATTCTTACTAACTACTCCGGCTCGCCATTGAACCTGCCATCCTGGTTTAAGACTCTAAACTCCTGAAACGTAAACTCAAAGCCATTAATCTTGCACCCTGATCCCGTTTTGAGCGCCCTTAACATTCAACCCTACGCTCAAGGACTCAAAGCTCCACACTCTAAACCCAGAGCCCCACTTACAACTCAAAACTTTATACCCACAAGGCTGTGCACCTCATGGCTCAACTCCGACTCACTTCCCTCCAAGCCTAAACTTGCATTGAGACAGGCAACTGAAGCCGACAGAAAGGCCGCATCCTTGCCCGGGTCTTCAGAGCTTCAGGTCGGAAGTTCAGGGCTGCAGGGGCTTAAGCTTTCGGGCTTGCGGCTGCAGGTTCGGGGCTTCAGGATTTCAGGGACTTCAGGTCCCGGGCCTAAGGAGTTGAGGCCTGCTGTGTGTGTGTGTGTGTTTTGTTTCTTGGGGCTTTAGGTTCAGTGCTATGGGCTTTCAGTGTTTCAGGTCACAGGCTTTAGGCATGAAGGTTTGGGGGTTTAGGCTCTGGAGTTTGCAGCCTCGAGGGTCTTCTCGCATAGGAGCTTTCGGGAAGAGCTGTGAGGGTTCTTTGTCCAGGGCTTGAACTTTAGAGCCACTGAGGGTTTATGCAAGTGGCATTGGATTGGAGGTAGCAATGCCCCAAAAGTCTCGAATATTGAGACTCTGTCCAGGCGGCAGAGTTTGAAGTGAAGCCAGGAGCACTTGGCACATGCCGTGTTCTTGCTCTTGTTAATTTTCCCCTTTCCCCCTAAGCAGGTACCAATGACCCAGTGTCTGTACACCATGCTGTGACGACAGACAGCGAACTTTGCGGCCCAAACCTAAACCCTAAGCTTCGCAGAGGTTTTTGTTGGCAATCTGAGTGCGGATGAAGTAACAGCCGTCGAGCTGCGAGAGGCACTTCCGTGCAATTCAAGCTTTGATTTTCACGTTCTTGGGTTCGGGGCTTTCTGTGAGGATTGGGGATGATTAGGCCAGGGTTCGAAGGCTCCGGGTGTTTTCTTTTTTGCGTGAAAAGATTACGGATTGGGCAGGAAGATCCTCAAGCAACACATGCTAGGTATGTCGCAGTGGCGACCATCATTGCCACCATCATCATTATCATCGTCGCCATCATGAACATCATCTTCCTCACCATCGTCATCACAATCTTCTAAAGAGACAGACAAATCAAATGCAAGCTAGCGAAAGCGAAAGGGCGGCGAGCGAGACAGGGAGAGTGAGCGAGTGTGATTCTCTGAATAAAATTAAAATGAGGACGAGGACGAGGAGGAGGGAGACAGAGAGAGTGAGGTGCGATTGGTGATCATGCGTCATCATTTTGTGAGGGGTTTGAGGAGTTGCACAAAAAATGCATACAGCACTATTTACTCGTGCGCCAAATGCCTCAGGAACCTTGCCGTTGCTGACTATTCCTCTCGGGCCTGGGCTGATCGTGAATGATGTTGGGTGTTGCTGAAAAGTGTCGCACCAGTTTTGACTACGTTTGCACAGATTGTTTGAAGCAGAACCGCTTCTTGGGTCCTTCGGAATTGGAAATATGTATATATATATATATATAATATATATATATATATATCACAGGAATACAACTCGAGATCTGTCCCTGGTGTTTAGACATTCTCGGCTCTAGTTCCACTGGCCTTAACGAGTTGTCCAGGCTTTCGAGCTTCGCTTCCGAGCGCTGCCGCTGTATCAAAAGCAGTGCTCTGGCAAGGAGGGAAGGTGTCCTTTTGGGGGCGCGAAGTTTCTGTAAGGTTCAGGGTTTAGGGTTTTTACCGTGTGGGGTAGAGTAGTGGAGTTTGGGCCTGCTTCGGAAATCGTTTGATTTGGCTGAATCTGCTAGACCGTGATGGTATGTGTTTGAATCGTTGAAGCTTCGGGTTAGCGTCGTCACATCATGAGGGTGCAGTCTTCAATTCAATATATATGTGTGTATATATATATATACTATTTATATACAGATAGATATAGGTATAGATCCTGGCTGTGTACTCAGGCGAGCACAGGGCCTTTTGGTGCTGGACAGGGGGTGTGGGGTCTTGGGCTTGGAGTTCGGGATGCTGCAGTACAGGTTTGGGGTAGACGATGCAGGTATGCGGGGCTGCAACTTGGACACGTCATGCCAAAACCCCCGCGCAATGAATCCTGAAAGCTACTCAGGTACCTTCACTGGGACAGGACCACCTCCGCTGTGCAGAAGGTGGGAGAGTCTCAACAGTAGGGGTTTTAAAGTCCAAGGTTCCAGGATTGAAGACTTTTCGCTGTCCATGGTTCAAGGCGTCTTCGGCTTCCAGGGGTCGCAGTTGGTTTTGCTGTCAGGCGGGTCCCCACGGTTTGGATCCAAGATGTTGCGGTCTCTACTCTGTGGCGACTTTTGATTGACAAATGTTCGCAGGTGGCTGTTCGGGGCCGAGGCGATTATGCGCAGCTTGGCTGGATCGTTGGACGCCGGACGCTCCTCATTGCAACACCCCAGACCGGCAAGCGTATAAGATGCGCTAAGTAAACATTCCTCCTATAAGGAGGTTATTACTCCCCAAACCCCGCGCCGAACCTTGGTCTGTCCGTTAGGCTTATTCGACCTCTTGTTTCAATCGGATATCTTGGAGATTCATGGTGGAGTTTCAATGACGATGAGCAACACATCTCGAGAGTTGGGCATGGGCTTCTTCGGGCCTACATTGGTCTGAAGTCTGTGGCGGTAGAGATCGGGGTTCCGGGACTGTAGGACTTCACGGTTGAGCTTGGGCCCCCTAGTAGCCCCTGGGTCAGGCTTCGGAAGTTGTTGCATTCTCGTCTTGTAAGTGCATTTGAAGCATTTCTCATGTGGGATCTACGCTCACTCACTGTTTGGACAAGGGGCCGAGACGAGCTTCCTGGTCTAGATGTAGCATATCGGAACGCCTGAGGTTCGTGGTCTTCCTGGATGGACAGCTGGCAAGCACTGCAATGTTATTCTACGGCATGGAGTTCTGTGGCCGGCTTCTTTGTCCCCATGGTAGTACAGGGTCTGGCATGGATGAATGCACAGTCGGATGCCTTCTTGTGACTTCGGCATGGGAAAGACTGTTCCGGAGTCATGGCTTGACCCCTGTATTGGGTTGTTACGTGCCATGTATCAAAAATACGAAAAGGTCCATAGTCGTCGTTCTAGTGTGCTGGAAGTCAGAAAAAACAGCACAGGGCCGCCTAGTCGACAGTTGTCAGGGTACGTAGCGGGATTCTCTTCCTGGGGTGGTTGCAACTGTGGTTACTGTACACAGGGTTACTGGTGGATTTCCTCGGCATGCGAATCAAAAAACAACCCTGGGCGATGCGAAGAAAATGTTTAAGCTTTCTACAGGCGCCACGTCTCACATGCGAAGTACTTTTCCACGATGAGGGTTTCGGCGGCATCAGCGCAAACATGTGCAAGCCCTAACCAGCAAAAGGAAGCTCCGCATCGATCGTCCGACGGAATTTGTCCCGGCACCGGATGCTTGTTTGCATTCAGCGGAGCTACGGGTTTGGGTTTCGGGATCACGGCTTTAGCGATCTGGGCATAGGGCTTTAGACGAGTGTTTCGATTTTGGGTGTGAGGTTTTGGCGCCTTCTGCGTCAACGTCCGGAGGGTGCAAGCACCTTTGGATGTGACTTCGGTTGCGGAGTTGTATCGTCAGGGCTCGATCCACGTGAGTGTGAGATTGATGCCCAATGCTTTGTGTGTGGCCGTGGTTGGCACTCTAAGCAACGCCGAGTTTAGCCTTGCTATCGATCGAAGCTAGGAAATCCCCCGGCAATGAATATGTCACATTCCGTTTCTGGCGTTGTTCCTGTGGCTGCCCCTTCTTTTACTACTTAAGACCTGGCTGGCCCTTCAAGACACTATTCTCTGTTTATGTTTAGGCCCTTTTGTTTAGGGGTTTCCAGCCTAGAGGCAGCAAAACCTGCACCGTGAATTCCTTGAAGCTTGCTTGGCTCGAACTTTGCACACTTGGAGAACCAGGGGCGAGGCAATGAAAATGGTTGGGGGGCACCCTGGAACACGAGTGCGTACTTTTCCTGAAGACGAGGACGGCGCAGCGCTTCCCATGGATGTTGGTCCTCTGCGTAGGCTTGGGCTGCTCCCTCAGGAGCACAGGGTTCAAGGAACTGGGAACCTCAATGAGGGCACAGCGGCTTTGGGGCTCAAGGGTTTAGAGTTGCAATGGTTGGCTCGGGGCTGCGGGGTGTACTTTGAGGAAGGTTTTTGGGCCTCTCGCCGAGGCGGAGGGCCCAAGTAAGGGTATAGCTTTACGATATGAGGTTTGGAGTTTGGAGATCGACGTGGCGCGAGGGGGGTCTAGAAGCTTTATGCCAGCAGGATTTCGACGGAGTGATTGGAGTTATCTTATGTTGACAGGGCTAGGAGGAGCTGAGGAAAAGCTTCCAGCGCAGGAGAGCGATTCTTGTGGCTTCAGAAGAGTTTTGTTCACACGGGGGTGTTTAGGGCTTTAGGATTCGAGGTGTTGAGTAGGTTGCGAAGGCCGCAACACTTGTGTTGTATGGAATCGACAGTTGCTGGCCTGTTGAACCATGTCTCATAGAGTCTCTCGGGTCATCTGCGGGTTGGAGAGAAGCTCATGTGTGCGCATGTTGGAAGTCTGTAGGGCCGTTTCAGACAGGACTTGTAGGATTCCTGACTTTAGAAGGCTTGTGTGGATCATCCGGTTCTTATGGAATCGCCTGCCCCTACCCTTGTGCCTTTCATCTCGCGGATGGTTCTAAATGAATTCGAATTCCTTGCCTACCACCAGTAAGAACCTTGTGCGGAACTCCGAATACCGGTCTTGATTTGGTAATCGCCTCTTACCGAGAATGCGGTTGTGTTTGTGATTCAAGCTTGTTTTCTGTGTGGTCGTGGGTTGTATCATGGTCTTAGCGATGTGTATGATTTCTACTCGATTCTACTCTTGCGGTCATCACTCGAATGCGCGTTTCCCTATAGGAGCATTGATGCCTTGGCCTGTGGGCCTTTCTCAGTGCCAGTAGTGCTACGTACACTAACCGTCATACCGTACATGGCAAGCAAGTTTGGCATACCCAGGCCCCGCGTGGCTCTCAAATCATAGAGCCAGATGAAGCTTTCCGGGCTATCCGCTGCATGAATGCGATCATTGCTCATGATACCCGTGTGTTCTCTTGCAGCGGTTTGTATTCGCATGACGAAAGCCACAGCGAGCTCTTAGACCAAGTCGATCTTTTTGCAGGCATCGACAAACGTTTGTGGTGCGGGTTTCTGTCCGAAGATGTATAGCATAAACCCGAAGCTTTGCCTTGCATGAGAGGACAAAACCAGGCATTCCTGAAACCAAAACCCTATGGCCTGAAACCCCAAGTTTTGACCCCTGCACGCCATGAAGGAGGATACGAGAGAAAACGACTTTGCAAGCGCGTCGAAGTCACAGAACTCGACTTTGGTGCCACCCCCGCCTCCTCCACTGGCTGCTGCTGCTCCTCGTCGAGGAAGAGACCTCTTCCGGATTGAACCTGTTTCGATGAGCTCTCTCACTTTGAGACGAAAAATTTCACGCTGCTGAGGAATAAGAGTCAAACTGCTCTACAGTGTTCATCATAGGAGGTGCGATGCCACTAGAGACGCCGCAAGCGGCTTCAGGCTTCGCGGGTTTGAGGGTTTTGGATTCACGACATTGTTCCCTCGGACGCTTAGGACGGTTTGAGTTTGGGGTTGCGGTTTTGCTACACCGTGGACTTGAGCGGAAAAGGCTTTCGGCGGGCGTTCGCTACATGTAGGGTAGTTGTTGCGGCTTACTAGTAGCAAAGCTTCGGGAAGAAAAGTTTGGGGGTTTAGGCCTTGGTGTTAGAGTTGACGAGGCTGGCCAGGATGACGGCACAGTACTTCCGATGTGCCTGCTTTCGTCCATGGCATAGACACATCTCTCGACATATATATATATATATATTTATTTATTTATTTAGTCATTTATATTTATATAGATAAAATATATGTATATATATATATATGTATATATCTCTCGCTCTCTCTCTCTCTCTCAGTATTGGCTCTGAGCGATGTCTCCAACCCATAGGACTTGCACCCCTGATGTTCAAGGAAACTCACCAGTCCAAAGTATCAAGCTCTGTTTCCGTGTATAGCCAAGAGACTCTACGAGGATGTTTAGGATACAGGGTTAGGAGTTCAGGGCTATAGGCCCTTAGGCTTCAGGGTGTGTAGGACTCAATTCCGTGCAACTTTGTGACCCCCCTCACCCGCAAGTCAAAACAGACTCCCAATGCAAAAGCCGAATCCAAGAGGCTTCACTCAGGAGACCGATGGGTAAAGCCCTATAGATCCGAAACTTAAGCCCCCAGACAACCTGAGACCCAGAGCCGCACTTGACGGTTCGAGGCACTTCCTGCGCTATCTGGGTCGGTCTCTGGGTCGAAAGCAAAAGCCGCACCGCCATTGCCACCATCGCAGATCCAGAGTATGAAGCACATCTTCTTGGGCTCCTGGGTGTAAGAAGATGGCAGGTTTTCGGATTTCAGCTTCTAAGGTTCTGGTCAGAGATGTTTTTGGTTGTGCACAGAACGGTGCACGGTTTGGTTTGGGGCTTGTGTGCACAGTGCAGGGTTGGCGTGTTGCATCGGGGATTCTTGGGCTTCTGAATAGGAAGGGATTTCAGCATTCTCAGAAGGCTGAGGCCCTCAAAGCGAATCCCGACATTTTGAGCCCTGGGCTTGGTTAGAATGCCGCAGTGCTCTCTCTGAAAGACCAGAGGCTAAGCCCTGTGGACCCCAATGCCCTAAGCCCCCGAAGCTTTGCCATCCTCCTGGGAATTGGTGCCGGGTTGATTTGGATTGCTCAGATTCATCGTCTAGCGTTGCTCTGGGGACCTTTAGAAGTGGTTTCGCCAGCAATTTGCCAGATCCGGGAAGACCCAGGCCGAAAACCGTCAAAGCGGCAAAGGCTGTCGTCCCGTTCAATATCACCCCATGCCGCGTTGAACCGAACTCCGTTCGCAGCAACAGAACAGAAACTGAAGCAACGCCTGTGTCATTCAACATATTGTCATACGGTGAACGTAGACCATGGACCCCCCCACCCCCACCAAAACCTACGAATCTTAGAATCTACTTACATTAAGCACCCCGAGCCGCTAGCCAGGGCTTCCTACCTAATGTCATCAGAATCGAAGATAGGCCAATCCGAGGCAACCTGCCGGAGAGCGAGAACACACTACAGGCGCAGCGGGGGGACACAGTACTGCTTGCGCTTCATGGTTTTGGTCTAGCCTGTAGAGTCATGTGGGGTCCATCAGGGTGGAGGGTTCAGCTGCACGTTTCGGATTAAGCCTTGCTTTCTGGTGCCTCTCGCTCAGGCCTCAGGCAAGTTTGATTGGCATTTGGGTGGTAAAGCCCGATCCTAGATTTCAAATCGAAGTATGGCCAGCCTGGGTTGATGGCCGGGTACTCCGGTGTAGCAGTATAGATACAAACGGTATAGCATAGTGGCTGGAAGACGCATGTAGGCCCACGAACCTACACTTCCCCCCCCCTAGGCGCCTAGACTAGCAGACCGGACGCCTCGGCGAGTAGGACGCTTTGAATTGCGTGGGTCTGGTTTAAAATGCCACTTCGCCTTGCACTGGGAGTTCCTGGATCTTTGCGCTAGACCCAATATCTCGTAGAAGGCACGGCTGAGCTCCATCAGTGGCTCGTGTAGTGCAAGAGTCATTCTTGGATTCAAGAGAAGGGGGTTCTGCCGTATTGTGCTCTCGGTAGGAGAGCGTGGATGTCAAGCTGACAAATGGTTCATCTAGGGAAACTCTATGTGCAGACTGACGCAGTCTGGTGACCTGTGTGACTTTAGAGACCTGTTTGCCCAGATGATCCGTTTTGCGCAGGATGTCACCGAGATGATCACATGTATTTGCGGTGGACTTCCTGCATATGACCCCAATTTCGGACCAGTATCTCGGGCCGAAAGTTGGACCCTAAACTCTACCCTCCAATCTTCGGAACCAAGCAGGACCTCACTCCTTAGTTCCTCAGCCGTCACCCTTCCCTCCTAAGCCCATTCTTTCGTTCTCTAGCAGACATGGCTGTAGGCTTGAATCACAGCTTGACAAGGCATCCATGCCAAGAGGCTTCTGAACGCGCGAACCGGCACTTGCAACTAGTGCACTCTCGGGACTTAGCAGACGATGCTCCGTTGAAGCTTTCCATCCCTGCATGTTGTTTGAGAGGGCATGTTTGCGTCTCTTTCTCCGTCTTTTTATTCCTAGACCCCCCAACTACCCTCTAATATACCCTAAATACCCACTATTAAGGACCACAAGGGCTCTATTAAAGGGTCCTTAGGTCCTTGGGGGGTCCTGGTTGAGGAGGGCTTCACTTGCCCTTGTTGTTTTGTTGGAGGCGGCTGTCGCATGGATTTTCTGAGCTGGATGAGCCAGAGAACCGCAGTCCTTTCTCAGCTTAATTGTAAAACCCAGAGGTCACCCTGAAGCCTGAAGCCCTAGAAGTATCTTTGGGCCGTCTGATCTGACGGGTGTTTCGATTCTCGGATGCAGATGACCGACTCCAGAAAGCTTTTGGGTGTAGCGTGTAGTGCTAGAAGGCTCAGGGCTTGTAATTTGTAATCCCTCATCCCGGCATCTCCTGCCCTGTACCTTTTAGACTGCCATCGCTGAAACCTCGACTCGACCATTTCGCGGAAGTTTGAGCAAGGCCATGTTGAGTGTCACGGAGGCACACGGAGGCGGCTGGCTTATCGCGACTTGGACAAGCATTTCGCGGTAGGCAAGAACTCCTCGTGATTGTGGACTTGGGTCTCTGTCAGGTACTCACACCGTTTTTCACGCTTCTAAGCTCGAATCCCTCAACTTATCCCATCGAAGACCAGGAAATGCAGAGTGCAGCCCTGGCGCGGCAAGCTCAAGAGCATTTGCGAGGAGCTATATTCAAAGACAGGAGCATCTCTGACTTCATAGGTGTTGAGGGTTGCGGCGTCGGTCCGCAGTGCCAAGGGCTCCCGTGTTTTGCATTCGGGTCATAGCTTTTAAACAGTGAAGGCCTTGGAAATCCGCTCTTCGCGAGTTCAGGCTCTTGGGCCCGAAATCCTAGATGCCAAGCTTGAGATTCGAACTTCGAACCTCGAACCTAGGATCTAAAGCACTAGAGCCTGCCTAGAGCAAAAGACCTGACGCACCCTGAAGCACCACATGCGAAGTTGTAAGTAAATCCTACAAACCCCGAACCCAGTAAGCCATAAGCCCTCAAAAGCTTATCCTTGTAGGGTTAATGAAGCACTCTAATCGAATCACTTTGTCATCCCTACGCCCCACAAACCCGAAGCACGCTGTCCCAGTCTCCCAAAGGGTCCAAGTACTAGTATAGTATATACTTCTGGGGCCCAAATACCTACTAAGTACCTACTACTGGGTTCTTGTTAAGGGATTTAGTTTAAGTTACCATAATAGGGAAACCATATTATTTACTATAGATCCCTATTATGGTAACTTAAACTAAATCCCTTAACAAGAACCCAGTAACAGTATACCCTAAACCCTAAACCCCTAAACCCTAAACCCTAAACCCTAAACCCTAAACCCTAAACCCTATACCTACTATAGTGGTACTTGGACCCTTTGGGTCTCAGGCATCACGGTGTATGTCACCTTCGGCCACGCTGCTCACGGAGGAGCTTAAGGCGCCCTGGCCTGGAGCGCTTTATTTAGGGCCTAGGGGTTAGGGTTTAGGGGTTTAGGGTTTAGGGGTTTAGGGTTTAGGGTTTAGGGGTTTAGGGTTTAGGGTTTAGGGTTTAGGGGTTTAGGGTTTAGGGGTTTCTTAGACTTATTATTTCGGATGATATTATGCTTCCTTGCTTACCGTCCGCAGAGCTATGGTTATTAAAGCCATATCAGTGTAATTATGAGCCCCGTTGCTTTTACATGTCCGGTTGACTGGGGACAAGGGCAAGGAAGATCTGTGGGGTCTCTCGATATGCAGCGCCTCTTCACGTCGTAGGTAGCATCACGTCAGCACGAACGTTTTTACGTGTGTGCAGAGCACTTTTTGCACACATGCACTGGCGCAGTAGCTACAAATCTCAAACATGGGAGGAAGTGCGCCACATCCTGTCTCGGAGCCTACCTGTCCGCAAGACCGAGAAGAGCCTTTATGCTGAGGCGCCCCCTGTCCAAGAGTTAGTGGTCAAGAGCGGGAGGTAACAAGGGGGGCAGAGCATACCATGAGCAAGGCTGTTGCACTCTGTGTTGGGTGGCTGGGTGGCGGTTTTGTGACTGCGACATTAGGTTTAACATAAATCTGCGAAGGAGAGCAGCGATATCTTCGCAGAAGCTACCGCCCAATGCCAAGTGATTGCAACTTATGTCTCACGGGTAGTTTCAGTGTGACTTTGAGGCAGCTCGCAAGTTGCAAGTTTCCGGGGCTCGTGGTTCAGGAAGTCATGTGAATACCAGGTGCCGGAGAGTTATAGCTTGTTATGATTGGACCTGTGTTAGCGAGCTAAGCGGGAGGCTATGCGATCTGTGAAGCGGAGACTTAGGATTTGAGGTACAGGGAGAGGTAGGGAGATGACAAAAGCAGTCAACATCGGTTTCGGAATTGAGGTGTTTGCAGCGGTAGGCGGCTTGTAGCCTGTTCTATCTTGTAACCGACTTCTTTATGGATGTTCTTCTGCAGCCTTCCATATCCGGCACTTGCGAAGATGTGGCCCGAACGGGTGTCAGGTGGCATTGACCAAGAGTCTAGAGCGTTGGGTCTTCAGGAGTTCAGGGCTTCGTGTCTTAGCCTAGTGCTCGAGCCTCAAGATGTTTGCTTGCGGGCCAGAAAAGTGGAAGTTCAGCAGGCTCCGCTTCCTGCTTGTGACTCCTCCTTGTCTTTACTGCCATGTTTGGCCGAATTAACGAGAAGCGCTGCGCGATGCCGGAGAGAAGTTCGTGCAGCCGACGGAAGGCCAGTACTCGCAAGCCCAAGTTCGGGAGATCCATCAGGCCCAAGACTTCTGAGCCCCACTATATCTATATATATATATATATTATATTTTATATACTATAGTATATATCTCTTTCCTCCGTAGATGAACAAAAGAGGAGTTCACCTTACAGCCCGAACGACCCAACTTTGAGTACACGGCCTTCAATGAGCTTCTTGCAGAGGCGGGGAAACCTCTGCCTGGGGCAACATCGATGTTCAAGATCCGTTCCAGGCTTTTGTCGATCAGCGCCACCTTGAACTCGGGGCACTATAGAGTCTGTCAAGGTCTATTTTGAATGCTCCTGGGCTCGCATCCTACTCGTATGTCAGTATGATGCACGCACTTACTGTAGGAATCACTACCGCTCTGACTTTACATGCTGAGCATGATGATGCAATGGTTTGCACTTCCCCATGCCCAACTCTGCTACGTGCCGTGATTATGAAATACTGTGCAGGGGACACATATTCTGGCTCAACGTTCAGAGTGCATCTGGTGCTGCTACTCTACTTACTTCGGACTGCTTCTGCATGTCAAAGGCAATTTGGTTTCGGGCTTTGCACTCTCGGTTGCTGCTTCTGGGCAGGGCTTCGGCAATGGGAGTTATGCAGTAGGAATTCGGGTCCGCGCCCAGGATTCAAGACGCCAAAATGAAGCACTGGTTCCTCTCCGGGGTTCAGGGTTCATATGCTGCAGCGCGTTGCCCTGGCTTGCAGATGTCTCGAGCTGCAGCCCTGTCCAAAGGCTGCAAACCATTAAAGCGGTAATCTCGAGCCCGAAAACAGCTAAAACCAAAAACCTAAACCCCGAAAAGCCCATTGAAGCTCGATACCCCAAAATCCTTCCATGGATCATCGACGTTTGTGTGCGGAGAGGCTCTTCTTTCCCTGCGGCCAGGGTTTACAGGTGGCTAGGGTTCAACCACCATAAGTCCAGGTGGTAGGTTCAGCTTACTGGCAGTTCTAACTCTTGGCAGGCAAGGCAACTCTATAGGATAGGTAAGCAGCGGATTCCGGCATGCGGCTCCCGAGTTCCAGCACTCAACCTTTAACCCTAGCACCTTCATTCAGCCTGGACCGCAAGTCTTGACTTGGCCTCGTGCTAAAGAGTTGCTTTGACTGCACAAGCCCACGAGCACCAATCTAGGAGCCTCCATGATTAATTTCGAGACTTGAGTTGATACTCCTTCAGAAATGCTCTTACGAGCCTTTAAACCCTTAACCCTAATCCTAACCCGTAAGTAAGGGCTACCGCCTTGAAGTCTTCAACCCCACCCCAGAAGCCCTAAGTCTAAGTGCGGCAGATTTGTAGGGATTTGCAGCTCAGACTTCGGACTTGGGGTCTTTCAGTGCTTCAGAGGCGCTGAAAGAGTACTCCATGCTGGTGAGATTGGCTTCATTTCTTGGCCCTTACAGCTAGCTTGAACAGATCTTCCGAGAACCAGCATGGCAATGTTCTGCATGCAGCTGTCGCGAGATGCGTGGAGGAAAAGAGTCTTCAAAGCTTCATTTCTGATCCCCCCAACATGCTGTCTTAATCCTCCGATTCAACTTGGACGGCACTTGATGTAGCGATGACTGGAGTGGATTTTGCTTAACTTTGCTCAATAAATGCTATCGTTATCATGAGACCGAAAGAAACCCACACGTGTTGTGATGGGCTGCAGGCACTGGCTTCTGTCCCGAGATTGCGGCGATGTGAGACGAGGGGCCACCATCACGGATGGTAGGGTTCGGGATTGTCGAGTTCAGGACTCGATGTAGCCTCTGGAGACGCTGGAGTCAGCGGGATTCCGGGCTTAGAATATGAGGATGGATTTAGATCTTCGTGCGTTTGGTGGCTTGAAGAATTACAATCGGCATCCTGCTTGCCACCTCTAGAATGAACTTCGATACCTATGAGATCGTCCTCATGAACCTTCCTAAGCCCTGTGGCTGTGAATTCAGAGGCTTCCCTGGCTTCCTTTGCTCCACGTAGGGCCTGAAACCCTCAAGATATTCTCAACACAGTCCTCCAAACATCCCAGGCCCGACTAGAGCCGACTGCTTTGCATCTTTAGGCTTTAGGGTTTTAGGGTTTTAGGGCTTTAGGGTTTTAGGGCTTTAGGGTTTTAGGGTTTTAGGGTGTTAGGGCTTTAGGGTTTTAGGGCTTTAGGGTTTTAGGATTTTAGGGCTTTAGGATTTTAGGGTTTTAGGGTTGGGGAGGAAATTAATAGAAAGCAGGGCAAAGTAGGCCTCGGAAGAGCAGGCACGGACTGTATGGAATCAGCCTGACTCTGGGACAGCGAACGTTGTGCCTGAACCGTTGCAACCCCTACAGCTTACTTGGTTCAGGATACGTTCATGTACTGTCTAGACTATGTAGCCTCGATATTTTCTATTTGCAGGCAGGTCGGTGGGGTTAGAGTTATGATTGGGTTTAGTTCTTTACACACTAGGTTTGTGTGTGTTTGTGTGCATGTGGTTGCATATCTATTCATATTGTCATATCTCAATCATATAAACATGTAGCATATTATGTCTGCGTGTGTCTATGACTATATACAATGAGATTTTCGCATCAATAGTATGGTCTAGATACCTACTTATATATTTATGCACACGCATCAGAAAACTTAAACTGTTTATTGGTTCGCATTTCAGAGCCCCGGACTCTCGAAGCTGGCGAAGGTTGCTATCGCTTCTGCAGATATCGCTGAAAAAGTCCGGTTTCGAAGTCAAGAAATCAATAATATGTGCGATACAGTCGATTGGAGATATGAAGTAGGTCTGCTGTTTTAACTACTCATTAATGTTGACCGTGCAGTTCATATACGGAACACAGGCCGGCCAAAAGCTAGTCCTTACAATTATCGATTGCAAGCAAAGGTACAGTCTGTTTCCCTACCGTTCCCTTGTCTTCAGTCGACGTCGTTTCGATCTTCGAGTTTCACGACGTCAACCTCGGCTCCATCAGCTTTTCGTGGTTTCATTTCCGGGCCGCATGGCTCTGTGGGGAGTGTACGCGCCCTGACTTGCAGGGATTTCCGGCATGTGAGCTCCGCGTGTTCTGTGTACGTCAAAGCCAATCCTACAATTCAGGGTAACGCAACACCTGAAGCCAAAGCAGAAGTCGAAGTTCCTGGGTCCTGCTGATCCGATGCGAAATGTTTCGATGGCTCGATCTTTGCGGTAATCCTTCTGAGTTTCTCCGAATCAGGTCTACATTGCATAGGTCTTATGCAATATAACTGAAAACCAGTACAATGAAATCCTAGTTCGGAAAACGCCGCAAAACCCTCACAGCATTCTGCTGAATGACCATGCGCTGAGAAGGACAAGACCTGTAGTGTCAACGATCTGTCCTTAGCACTGAACCGTCGATTTCAAAGTCTGAACCTGGATATGTATGACTAAGTGTCTGATGATCAGAAGCCTCACGAACCTATGCAGAACCTTCAAAAAGAAGTATCTTTTGATTGCTGAGCATGAGCTTTTCATTTCCAAGGGTACATTGTCATGTTGATCATGTTTCGGCTTGCTCCTGCAATGACACATGCAACGTTCCCACCAAAAGTATACAGTAAGTACCAAGACCGCAAGTCAGTTCGCGGCGCCTAAGTGCTGCAACGCAGGACCTTGATCCTTCAGTCATCTAACGCTTCGGAAATAACAGCAGAGCAAGAGAGAAGTCCTCCGCGATTTAGAGTTCAGAGTTGGGGTAAGAAGCTCAGCGAGGGCTCCGCTTAGGCGCTACCACTTTACACGAAGTCTGTCCGTCCTACCTGCTGAGAGATCTCCAAACTCGAAGCCTCGCATTCCGTAAACCCAGACTGAACACCTCCTTGCGTCCAGCTGCCGTTTCAGACCAAGTGGGAATAGAGTTGCAGTATGGGCACCGAAGACGAGGCTCTGGGGTGTTGGCTTCTTTTAGGCATCGCCTTCCAAGGCGCTGCTGACTTATTGCCCCTTGCAACGTACCTACTTCTAGCGCATAAGATAGGGACAGGGTAAGGGGGAAGAGTTTTCACGCTCAGAGCAAGTTGAGGTTTGTAGGGGATGCAGGTTGTACTGGATTAAGGGCCTAACGGGCCCACCTTTCTATGGTCAGTGAGACCCCCTAGCGTTGCAATGCGTTGCATATGAGTGGATCATGATGGTGGACGTGCCTCTTTGTGCGACTCTGATGCGTGCAAATTCCTATGCGACCCTAAACCCTAAACCCTATCTATACATATATATGTATATGTATATATATATATATTATATATATATATATATAAACCCTATAGATCCTGAACCTATAAGCCCTTTAAGCCCGATAGCCCTAAACCCTAAACCGTGACCTCTAGAGCCCCTGAAAAGCTCGAGTCGGAGCACTCCAGGAGCATCACAAGGCAACCAGTTCCACCGCACCGTCTCCTGGCTGCGTTAATGTAGGAGCCTTTAACGGTTTAGGGTTTAGGGTTTATAGGGTTTAGGGTTATTATAAGAACTACCTATATTATTTTAGGAGGGGGGTTCCTTAGTATAATTACTTAGTATGCTGGGTAAATTACCTATATTATTTTGGGGGCTGCTTATTCTATTTATAGTATGATGGGTAAATTACCCATATTATTTTGGGGGGTTCCTTACTACAATTATAGTATAATGGGTCCCAAACCCTATTCTAATCATTAATTAATGCCCCTACATCACAATGGCTCGAATAGCGGGTTGTAGGGTGCACAGAGTTTCGCGAAGCTTGGATCCCTGGGAGGTTTACGTACAGTTTCAGGATCAGGATTTGAAAGCCGCTCGCTGGGATTATATCTTATGTTTGGTGTCGTAATCTGAGCATAAAATTGTAACCTATTGTGTTTGGTCTTCTAGAGTACATTCTTTGCAGAAGGTAGTTCTGGTGTGTACCCGTAAATTCTGAAAGCTTCTCGGATTTGGGGTTCCGGATCTGGCTAAGCCCTGTCCTAATTCGTTTCTTGGGCTGAGGGTTGTGGGACTGCTGGCCGTTTCGGGTGGGACTGGTTCATGTCCCTCAGCTGAGCTCCTTGGGTTGAAGATCTGGGGTTCAGGTGAGACTTAATTCGCGTCAAGAGCATCATAGTCAGGATGCATGCTCCATTGTGCTTGACCAAAAGCCGTAAACTATGAACCCTAGTTTGGTTCGGTTTGTTTCTGGGACTTCCCGATTAGCGCAAGGCTGACCCGATTATCACTTATTTTAGTTACTGCCGGCATGAACTCAGTGCAAGCACGCATCCCAGAACGTCATGGCGGTGTGGCTTCGTTATAGCATTATCGATCTAGAGATAAACAAGCTCACAGGCATAAGCATTTAGATCCACAAGCCTTGATGTCTAGACAACGGCAGCTAAATGAATCCTGCGTTCCTTTGCCAGGCAGCTTGATGCCCCTGAGACATGTCAGGACTGCGCTGAGTGCAGCTGAGCAAATCGATGTAATGTCCATAGCATGGAACCAAGAAAAGAGATCTGCGGGGAGTTTTTCATAAGACCATCGCTGCTCATACTCCGCTTTAGCATTGATTTCGGGTTAGCGGAATATAGGAATGTGGACATCGGGTGATGACTCAAGGGTTTGATTCAAAGCGGGGGGTGAGGGTTCGCAGCCTGGGGTCGCATGGTTTGCATCGTGCGTAAATGCACCGGTAACAGACTCACAACCATTCGGCTGGCTTGGTCTTCGGTCGATGATTGGGGGTCAACTTCTAGTGGCTATTGCTTCGGCCTTTGGGGTCCTGGAATGAGAAGCCATCAGTTAGTTGTCCCTCCCGTGCTGCCGCACCCAGGTAGTACCCGTAACGCACCAAGGCATCGTCAAGCTCCTCTGAACCTTTCAGCCTGTAAGCACCAGACCACCCGAACTGAAAGTCGGCTTTCCCGGTGCATCTCACGTTTGCTTGGGCCACCGTCGTCTGCATTTTGTCTTTGCAGTCTGCTCCTCCCTTGCATCGTCTTTTTTAGACCTTAGAAAGCCCGATGCCGAAACCCGCAACACGATGCAAAGTTTAGGTTGCAGCTCCAGCCCTCGAACATACGCATTGTCATGGCGGTTACTGCTGTGTTTTGTTTGTGTCTGTGTGTTCTTTCGTTCGATTGTGCGTTTGTTTCGTTTGCTTGTTTGCTAGCTTGACTGCTTGCTTGCTTGGTCGACGGGTCATCGGTCGGTCGATCGGTCGGGTGTCGTCGTTGTCGTGCTGGTGCCGGTGGCGGTGGCGGTG
>CAJNDV010025880.1:42374-54689 GCA_905221635.1 Symbiodinium sp. CCMP2456 | reverse complement strand
TTCAGGGTTTCGGGTTTAGGGTTCACTCCCAAGCAATGCGGAGAGGGGATCCTCACAGCTTTTCTGAATACCTGTCGCCGTCCTTGCCCACAATCACTCTTCGGCGAGCCCCCAGAGACTCCAAAACGCCTTGCATGTAGGCATTGATACCATGACTAGTAGTGTTGTTACTGCTTTTACGAATTTTAAGAAAAAATACTGATTGTTGTTTTTCGGTGTGGATACTGAACCCTAAACCCTAAACCCTATGATAGGGCTTCCTCACAAGCTTGAATCTCAACACCTAGGGACTTGGGAATGGTCTTTGGTCCCCCAAAAGCTCCCTCCAAGAACCCCGAACCATGGCACATGGGGTCCATGGTTTGGGGTTAGGGTTTAGGGTTTAGGGTTTAGGGTTTATACTATCACTATGATAAGAAAATCCCCCAAAAATGGTTTTGGTAATTATTTAGGCCCCAATATTCAGCCAATGCAGAATTTTCGCATCCTTCTGTGCGACAGGGGATCTTCCTCAAATGCCTTGAGGTGCCATTCCGAGGAGACAGCCCCCCGAAAGGCCCCAGACAACGAAACCGTGAAGCCCAGCACCCTAAACCCTAAACCCGCATCCTAAACCTTAAACCCTAAACCCTAAACCCCAAACACCCAAACCCTACAACCCCCCACCTCTGGAGCCTCGAGCCCCGAACCCCTGAACCCGAAAACCCAGAAGGCCTCAAACCGAAAACCCAAAACACAACCTCAAACCCTAAAATCCACAAGGCCCTAAACTATCCCCAAACCCTAAACCCTAACACCCCAAACCCTAAACCCTAAACCCCAAGGCCCTGAAGTAGACCTCAGCTCGCCGCCGCCTGAAGTGGGCTGGCAGAGTTCCGAAGGAGGGCGTAGCCTGGCTTTCTGCAGAGTTTAAAGTTGGGCGGTTTTAAAAGGGCATGTGGTTTGGTTCCTATATAGTTAGTATAGTGTAGTATAGTTTATATAACAGAAATATTCTAAGTTTCAGGGCTTTTTTCTTGGAAAACCCTGGGTGTAGGGTTTAGGGTTTAGGGGTTTAGGGTTGAGGCTTCAGGGTTTAGGGTTTAGGGGTGCAGGGTTGAGGCTTGAGGGTTAGGGTTTAGGGATCAAGAGTTAGGGTTGAGGATTTTGGGCTTGGGATGTCGGGAGGGTCGCGGGTTCAGGGAGACTTTAACTCGTCAGCGCCTTGAACTTGACGATTGAAAAGGGTTTAGGGTTTAGGGTCTCCATCGTCAGAATGGGGCGTAGTCTAGTGTCGTCAAAACGGAGCTGAGTTACGAATTGATCTATACGGGCCATTGCGGCGGGGTTACGGCTCGGTTTCAGGCTGTGGGGCTCGAGTATTTGAAGGGGTTTAGGGTTCAGGGTTTGGCTCAGGGTTCAGGATTTCAGGGACTAGGAATTTTGATTTTCGGGTTTGGGCTTGAGGGTGGTGTTGGGGTTCTTTGCCGTCACATCACAATCAACGGCTTGCTTAACATACCTTTAAACTACCATAGCCTACTGGTTTGTAGTGTCCCTATAACGTCTATGCTAGGTTATTTTTGATAAGAACCACAAAGGTGTACTGACAAGGGCGCGCCAAAGGGCATTCGCGACCTTGCTTTTCAGACTCTCGAAGTTCAATTTCCTCAAGGGGACAGGGGGGGCCCGAGAGCGCGGTGCAAAAAACCACGGGACGAGACCCGCATAGCAAAGGAAGGCCCCAAGGCCATCTGCCCAAGAGCATAGGCATAGAAACTTAGAAACCCAAAGCCAAAGGCTACTTCTGGGTGAACTGGGGAACCACATTCATCTTCCGCGCTCCCACCCCTCCCATCTCTGTAGCATCACATCAAAGATCGGCTGTTCTGACCCCGGCAGTATCTTGAAAGCGTTTGGGCTACCAGTAGAGGATCCGCTTTTTTAGGCCTTCGGGAGTCTGGCTGTGCCTTGTTACAAGGCCCTTAAGATGCCCCTTAAGTGGCCTAGGTTAAACTGAGCTATGCCCCAGCAAACCAGGTTAAGTCGGGTCCTGGACCCTTAGCAGCCAGCGAGAACGCCTCACTTGAAAGTGGGAGTCCTCCGGAAGACTGGTGAAAATCGGCAGAAAAGAGGCAGCAAATATAAAGGAATAGCAAAGACTAGGCTGTAAAGACTGCTTTACAAAGAGCTGCAACCAACGAAAGCTGGCTCCTTTGGGTTCCAGGCACCATATCATGACTGCTATGGGGCCCCCCCGAATTGATTAAGGGGGCCCCCGGGGTGCAGTTGAGTGACTACTTCTTGATGCGCAGTCCTGTGTCTTGTGCCTTTGGTCAGGCCTCTAACTCACGAGAGGAGCTGCGCAGAAATAAGAGTTATCGCCGCCGTTGTAGAACCTGAGCCACGCCGTCACGCAATGACCCTGGTGGCTAAAGAGGGCAGCTAGCAGCTAACAGATCATACTGAGCAAGCTGATATGGTCGCCATAAAGGCAATGGAATAACATTAGCGCCTTTGCGGCGTTGGAAGACCCTTTTTCTAGCTATTCGTAGCAGCCCATTTTTTTTCATTCCAGGGCGCATCTCCTGCTGCGCCCATCGAAATCTGGAGCGGGTCCCGGACCAGCCTCGGGAGCAGAAGGTACGAGCAGAAAGATCTGACCACTGGAGCCAGGGATTAGGGTTTAGGGTTTAGGATTTAGGGTTTAGGGTTTAAGGTTTAGGGTTTAGGACTTAGGGTTTAGGGTTTAGGGTTCAGAGCCAGTAGGGTTCCCCAGGTACTGAAAAGCTAAACTCTGAAGGATATGCTCAGCACTGCGACGCCTCGGTGCTCTCCTTCGATCCAGGAGCGTACCATATGGGCTTCAACAGACTTTTAGAGGGCTTAAGGAGGTTTAGGGTTTAGGGTATGATATATATATATATATATGTATATACATATACATATACATATATATATATATATATCATATATATATATATATATGTATATATCATATAATATATATATATATATATATGCTTCCGCCCCCCATCAAGCTTGCGAAGACAGGCATTTCCACGGAAACGGCACAGAGTCCGTCCAACCCGCGATCAACGGCCACAAGCCCTGCTGGAGCTGCAAAGCGAGCGGCAGCTCTTCCTGAGATGGGCTTCGGGCTTAGGGTTTAGGGTTTGGGGTTAGGGTTTAGGGTTTAGGGTTTAGGGGCGACGCAGAAAAGAATCTTCTGGCGATCGCTGTTCTCCGCAAGCAACAAACTGAACCGCATAGTCTGGCGAAGCACGCTACCCTAAAACCCAAACCCTAAACCGTAGCTGTAGAGGCAAGCTTCTTGAAGTGTTCGAAGCCTTGGCGATTCAGCTCTGCAGGGATGCGGCCGGGGGCATAAATTAAAGCTCGAAGCACGTCTCTGGACCCCAAAAGTTCTGCTGGCAAACATCATATACGAAGAGTAGAACGGAAAATCTCCGAAATCCAGAGGAACAGCGAGCCAATACCTAAACCCTCCATTTCTGCCATGAAACAGTGCATGGCTGCTGGCCAGCTCGCGAGGAAGACTCGCACGGCACCGACCTCATCGGTCTGGAAGCTTGAAACCACGTTCGCCAAGCCGGCTTGCTCGAGCATTGCCTCGCAACATAAGAACCATGCCGGACGGTGCAATGCGCGAGGCAAGAACTCAAGTTCAGTCTGTCGATCGGTCGGTCGGGCGCAGGGGAGAGGGTGAGCGAGTTAAACCCTAAAGCCCTAAACCTGAGCGAGTCAGACATTGGTTGGTTGGTCAGTTCGTGCTTAGCGCATCTGCCCAGATGTTGCCGCACTATCAGCTCGAGGCAGGGTCCCCCCGAGGCCACCTTCGCAAGAAGAAACAGGCCCTGTCAGTCGCGCCATCAAGTCTCTAGGGCTTAGGGTTTAGGGTTTAGGGGCCTGAACACCCTAAACCCTAAACACCCAAACCCTCAACACCACACCCCAAACACCTAAACACCCAAACCCTAAGCCCTGAACCCCACTGCGCCCTCGGCCTCCACGCAGCTGTTGTTGCAAAGTGCTTTCGGGAGGCCGGAAATGTCAATCCTAGCCAGAGAGGGTTTCAGGGTTTCAGGGTTTAGGGCTAAGGCTGTCAGGGCGGGTTAAGGCTGTTAGGGTTCAGGGTTCAGGTGCCAAGAAACTGCCCTTGCGGCGGGGCATGCTCTAATAGAAACCCTTCTGGAACCCTGGGCTGCGGTTCAGGGATTTTGTCGGGTTCAGGGCGTTAAGGGTAGGGATTACTGTCGTAAGTGTCCAGGGTTTAAGGATCCTGAGGGTGTGAGCTTACCTTCTCACATCGTAGGAGAGGAACGAAAGTTCATCCAGATTCTATTGGCTGCCCAGAACGAAAACAGAATGAATCAGTAGACGTGGGTTTTAGGCGGCATAATGCTGTCAACATATCAGAAAGCCCACCGGAAACACCATGAGGAACCCCTCAGGCCCAACCCTGATTTCCCTACATTCACCCAGTGCGGACCGGGCGACACAGGGATGCCATAGCTGAACATGGTTGCGGTTGGCGTGGGACTTTGGGGACTCTGGGGACAAAACGTGCGTTGAGTCCTCACATGGGCGGTGCGCATCGGCAGGGGGTTTCGGGTTTAGGGTTCCCAGGGTTCGAGAAACGAATTGAAGTAACAGTTCAAAACTTACACCATCTGTGATTTTGACACCACAAAAACTTCCACAAGCTGTGGCCGTTGAGCCTGACCCCTAAACCCCCAAAGCCCCAAAACCCCATCTAAATCCCTAAACCCCTAACGGTTTAGGGTTTAGTTAGGGTTTAGGGTTTAGGATTTTGCACGCGGCCCGTCATGGAACAGCTAAACGGAGCCCCGTGAACCCCAAACCCCTAAATTCTGAAACCCTGAGCCCCTGAAGCCCAAACCCCTAAACCCCTAAAACCCCTAACCTCCGAAATCCCTCAACCCTAAACCCAAATCCCTAAACCCCTGGTCTCCCAAACCCTACACCGCCCAACCCTGAACTCCTAAACCCTAAAGCCTAAGCCTCGAAGGCCTTCACGGTCCTTGCTATACCTTTTGTCGAATATACTCCAGAACCCTCTTCCAATTCTTAAAGCCCCGATGTGACACCAAAACAGTACTGTTATTTATTTAGGCCCCCGATATTACATGCCATCCCAAACCTACACCCTAAACACCAAACCCAACCCTAAACCACAAACCCCAAACCCTGAACCCCAAACCCTAAACCCTAAACCCCAACCCCTAAACCCCAAACCCCAAACACCAAACCCTGAACCCTAAACCCTAAACCCCAACCCTAAACCCTAAACCCTAAACCCCAAACCCTAAGCCCTAAACCCTATGTTAGGGCTCTGGCCAAGGAGCACGCTCTTTGCCTGAAACTCCTCGGGCTCGGGCGCTGCCACCGGCGTGGGAGATGATTGCCTGAAGGATGCCAGGCTTTTAGGGGTTTAGGGCTTAGAGCTTAGAGGTTCAGGGTTTAGGGTTTGGGGTTTAGGGGTTTAGGCTTTTAGGGTTCAGGGATTAAGTGTTTTTTTTTTGAACCCCCATTGTTTACCTGGGATTAGGGGTTTTGGGTTTAGGGCTTGGGGTTTAGGGTTGCTGCGGATCTCCGAAACTCCTTTCGTTGAGGCTTAAGGGGTTTAGGGGTTTAGGGTTTCGGAGTGGCGTGGGGTCTAGCAGTTTTGGGGGGCTTCAAGGGTTCAGGGATTCAGGTCCCCGCAACTTTTGGGGAGTTTCGGCTTCTTTTTCGGGGTCGGAAGACCAGGCGCGACGGCTGAAGCACGCTCTGCATGCTTGGAGTACTTCGAAACGGGTTTTTATAACGGTTATTATGTCGGCTTTCTATATGGGTTGTGTGGGCTTTATACAAGATGGGGGCATGAGTAAGTATTGGAGTAGTGCTTTGGGGAGGTATGCTCTAAGAGTATATAGCGACCCTACGAGGACCGTCATACAAATCGCTCAGACCTCTAGATCACCTTTTTCATGGGAGCACGGGGGCGCTCACGTCCTCCATACTCGATCACGCTCCAACAGCAAAGCCCTGGTCAAATCCAACCGTCTTCGACAAGCCGAAAGCTCCAACAGAGTTCAGTAAGGGCCTTAGGGATTAGGGTTTTAGGGTCTAGGGCTTAGGGTCCCCGGGATCTTCTGGTAGGACATGGGGTTCTTCGCAGTGCATTACGAAATACAAAAATGCTCCAGAGTTATCATAAGAAGGATCTGGAGTATGTGGGAGCGTGCTTTGATCCTGGCACATCGCATTCCCAAGTCCCCGAATCCGATACCGTGATGTCTCGATGATCATCTCGTCTCAAAGATCTGCCATAGGCAGGTATTTTTGGGTTGCGATACGTAGGAACTCTGCGTGTCGTTCATGGAGCTTTGCTCCAACCTTGGATTCGTTGTTTGTTGGAGGCTGCCGAAGGTCAGGGTTTCGGGTTCAGGGTTTAGGGTTTAAGTAATGATATCGGAGTTGCGATGAGTAGTCCTCCGCCCAATTGCCGGGTTCACCTTGCAGCGGAGTGATCAGCTGCCGAGAACGCCCCAATGATCATAACCCCAATAGTGCCACTAGAATTAAGTTATGCGCACCCCGACATCCAAGCCGGAGCATGCCATGACTTGATGGAACTGATTTGGCGACAGGGTCACTCATCAGCACCGAAGCACTATGCCACAGTGCCCTTTCGGAAATGCGATTGCCACACAGTCTGAGTTGTGTCGACAGAAGTGCCCGAACATTTGCCGAATTTGCTTCCGGTTAGTGACGCAGCCTCATATCACTGACATGTAGTACTTCTCTCCTGCAATCAAGCAGCTGTCTGTCAGCAGATCCTCTGAAAGCTCTGCCCAGGATTGCTTGCGCACGTCGGACGGGGTTGAGCCTTGCAGAAAGTATACTGGTTCAAGTCCTAAGCCGGCAACCCGGACCGCAGTGGGTAACAAGCAACAGCGGCTGTCGTCGCAAGAGTAAATGCAAATACTAGCAGTGGCAGTGGCGGTGGCAGTGGCGGTGGCAGCGTCAGGCGCAGGGCAGCGGCGGTGGCGGTGGCGGTGGCGGTGGCGGTGGCGGTGGCGGCGTCGGTTGCTGTTGCTGTTTGCTGTTGCTGCTGAAACTGCTGTAGCTGTAGCTGTAGGAGTAGAAAGAGCAAGAGTAGCAGTAGCAGTAGCAGTAGCAGTGGTAGTAGTAGTACGTCTTAGTAGTAGCAGGAGTAGTAGGAGTGGCAGTGGCAGTGGCGATGGCAGTGGTAGCAGCACCCGGAATAGTAGCCGTCGTCGTCGGCGCAGTAGCAATTTGCCCTCAATCTGTCGTGTCCCAAATTGCAAGAGCTGTTGGTGTTCTGCTTCTGCATGAGCATCATCCTCGGATCGGCGGGGAAGCTGGGCATTAGGGCCCACTGAGGTTTGGGGTACACCGGGTTAGGGTGCTTCAGGGGTTTAGGGTCCAGGGCTCTACGTTTAGGAGCTTCGTGCGAAAGGGACTTGGGGAGTGAATCTCGAAGCGCGGTCCGTTAGGGGCAAATCCTAGGGTTTAGTGTCCGCCTGTGTTCCAAAAACCTACCATTTTAAGGAGCTCTATAATATAGAACTAGAAACCCTGGCAAGGATGGTCTTTTCGGCTAAAGGTGGAGGCATCCCACGACTTGGAGCACCGCCTTTTTGCAAGGCGCCACCACGCACGATTTGCTGGACGCAGTTTCCAGGGCTAATATAGGGCTTGTGGGCTCAGGAACCATAAGGACTTTATAAGGACTAGTAACAGTGACTACTATCGGTCGTGATTCAGGCTTCCGCGTGAAAAAGCCTGGAGTTGATCTGCTCCAAACTGCGCCTTGTGGAAGGATCTGCCTGAACCGTTACTACAGTACCTCCTGCAATCGGAAACCAGAAGCTCGGACAGGGCATCAAGCGCCCCAAGATGGCCCAAGATGGCCCCAAACCTTCACATTTCAACCACAGCCACACTGCACCCGACTCACTGCACCCCTGAACCGTAAACTAGCATGCCGAACCTGGCGAACCTTCCAAACCTAAACTTCTGTCAAGTTTGCGGGGCCAGGGCATTCTGCTGCCAGGGCGCTTGAAACACAAGTGAGGTCGGCTGGGGGGGATCCTGTCTATTTCGGTGGCAGCTCGGAGCAAAAAAGCGACGGGGCACTTGGCAGCTAACTGTCAGAGGAGGCGTGCAGCCATCCAGGTCTCCGTGTCATCCGTCCTTACACGGATACATACATGTGTGCATACATTTATGCTGCATATACAAGGATGGATATATATATATATATATATATACACATATATATATATATATGTACTTGGACTTATATATAGATATAGATGCAGCTATAGACCTAGATGTAGATAGAGATATATATATATATATACACACACCTACTTGCATACATCATAAGCCTCTGTGTCAGAGCAGGCACTTCCGTGTGCCGCATAGATGCGAGTAGATGTGTTTCTGTAGCTATGTGGCAGGAAGTCTGTGTGTGTGTGTGTGCGTGTGTGGGGGGTGCCTGCATGTGCGTGCATAGGAACCATACCACTACACATGTACAAGAGTGTATACATATATGTTTATAGTTACATGTATATGCAGACTGTGCATATATATATATATATACGCACATACATACATACATACATACATACATACATACATACATACATACATACATACCCACACCGTTGGATAGAGAGAAATAGACACAGAGAGATAGGTGCCAAAAAATAGCTGGATAGATCGATAGATAGCCAGAATGCTCCAACAAGGATCGCGCAATGCAATGGACAACAGCAGAGGGCAGGCTGGGCAGAAGCTTCAAGTACGATGCCTGAGCATGTGGATCTGCGGGCGCTGGGCAAAAGATGTTGGACACAACCGTAGACTTCACTCCATAAAGCTACAAATCTCAAACTCGAAACATAGCGGCGATCATGCAGGCTTCTGGAACCGTGATGCCAGGTGCATAAACTCGCCGTGGAAGGCCAATGCCCTTGCCGATCGTCATGGGCCAGAGCACATGTTGCACAACCTGTCAAAACTTGTTTGCTGAGACTCCTGGTGCATAGTTGGGTTCGACTGCCCCACCAACAGCGAGGAGTTCAATGAACTACCTTTACTGCGCACGATGCGAACAGCACTGATTGCACCAAGGTCACTCAAGCGTCCGCTGAATTCGCAGTGTGCCCACGCACCTTCTACTTATCGGTGTTCCATACGTACCCCATTGCCTTTGCTTGCTCAAGGTCTCTCTTCCATCTATTCCTTTCAGCATGGCTTTCGCGAGAAAGCTTGACAGAACCATCGTGAAACTAGCTGATGTGCCTGCAGACATGCCGGGGGTCCTGTTCCCAACTGTCCTCTTATGTAGGCTCCTGTATGCAGGGGTCCCCAAGATAAAGGATCCCGGTCGTCAGGGCCTATCTCTTAAAGGTTCTGGGTATTCCGAACCTCCCATATCCCAGCCTGCAGGCACTGACACAACGCCGAGATTCGGATTGGCTTCTGGAGCTCCAGCGCAAAGAATCCCTATCAAGCCCTGTGCAACGTCCGCAGACATTTTGTAGTAGCAAATGAAGCCGCCTAAAACCCTTCTAAAGCAAATCCCGAAACCCCGAATCATCCCTACGTAGTCCCTTCACCCAAAGCACCCCGTAAACCCCACGTACCCTCAGACCCCAAACCCAGCTCGATTCTGTGCCTCCCGGGTCGTGTGTTCGGCCGCGAAGTGCTTCTCGTTTTCCTTTGTGTAAGGGTTTAGGGTTAAGGGTTAAGGGTTAAGGGTTTAGGGTTTAGGGTTTAGGGTTTGGGGTTTAGGGTTTAGGGTTTAGGGTTTGGGGTTTAGGGTTTAGGGTTTTGGTTAAGGGAACCTACAAGTGGGGAGTTTAGGGTATATAGGGCTTCTACAAGGCTTCCATAAGGTATATAGACCTTCTATAAGGCTCCTATAGCAGTAACTACCCACCCTGAAAATGTCCCAGACTTGGAAGTGGCGGCTTTCATGTGGATGGGTTTAGGGCGTAGGGCTTAGGCTTCCGGATTTCGGCTCAGGGTCGACGGTTAGTCTAGGGACATGCATTAAAGTATAGAGAGACGGTTTAGGGTTTAGGGTTTAGGGGCCTTGATAAATAAAACATAGCAGGGGTGGTGCTGTGCTCTCGCGACGCAGACGAATCGTGACGAATTCCCAAAAGCCCAAACCCCAAACACTATCAACCCTCCATGCTCACGCCGAGGAAATCAGAGCGAAGACAAATCCGAGGTCCGAAAAATGCACAACGATCCAAAGCGCACAACGATCCAAAGCTATCTACTGCAGGGTGTTGGGAGCGTTTTGGATTTCAGTAGGGGCCTTAGCAGTTCAGTATCCGCTTCTGGTCCATACATATCATAAACGTACTGCAGCCTACCCCAGAAGCCTCTCCAATGATTATATCAGGCCACTATGCAACCCTGTAAAGCCCAATGACACCAGCACAACACCCTCTTCAACTTCAACGCCTAAACCCTGAACCCTTACAGCAAAGCCCCTAGACCAAGCTCGTGAAAGTGAGTAGCTATCTCACAGAGCTGGTCGAGGCTGATGCCCCACCTCCGCAATCAGCACCAGGGCGCGACCGTTCGGTTTGGGCCCAGGGATTTGGGGCTTCGGGGTTTGGGCTTTAGGGTTCAGGGTTTTAGGGTTTAGGGTTTAGGGTTTAGGGTTTAGGGTTTAGGGTTTGGGGTTTAGGGTTTTGGGCTGAGGGCTTGGGGCGGTTTGGGGGTCGGGCTCTAAGTCGCCAGACTCCTGGATGTTGGGTACTTCGGTGGCTTTCTATGCACATTCCCGAGGCGATGCTCACTATTCAGGCCCCCATATCACGGTTGGGGGGGAAGTCTCTCTTGATTCCAGAGAGCCCAATACCCCTTAATTAAGGAATATACTTTAAATCATTAGTTTAAGGTATGTTCCTTAATTAAGGGGTATTGAATTCTCTCTTGATATTGAAACCACTCCTACGAGGTGTGTCTTTACCGGTCCTGCGATTGAAGAAACGCTAACACCCCGCACAAAAATGTTGAACTATCCTGCAAGCTGCAGAGGCCCAACCCCCCTGCCCAAAATAGATTTAAAGAAGAAAAGGATCGAATACCCCAGGCCCAAAACCTGCCTAAAAAGGCCGGAAAAGCCTGAACGCACTGAAACCTTTACAGAACTCCTCACACGAACCCCTGTGGAAATCTTGTACGACCCTTGACTTGAAGAACCCACTAACTCAATTTCGCACCTTTTCAACCCTAAACCCTGAACCCAAAACGCTAGACCCTAAACTCCGATCCCAAACCCGAGACCCTGAACCCTGAACCCCGAACCCCAAGCCCCAAACCCTAATCCCGAAGCCCTACTAGTCCCTAATCCCTAATCCCTAAACCCTAAACCCCTAATCCCTAAACTCGAATCCTATAGGCCCCTAAGGCCCAAAGCAGGCCTGTCCGGTGGCACGCCGCGCTGAAGCAAAGCCGAGGACGCAGGCACTCGCACAGTACCCGGCCTGCTGGGGTTCAGGATTTTAGGTTTTTAGGGCTTAGGGTTTTAGGTTTTAAGGGTTTAAGGTTTAGGGCTTTAGGTTTTTCGGTTTTTAGGGTTTAGGGTTTAGGGTTTTAGGTTTTTAGGGTTTAGGGTTTAGGGTTTTTAAGGGTTTAGGGTTTAGGGTTTGCATCGACAGGGAGACTTGACGAGGCTTCGGATCTTGGGCTTTTGGAGGCGTCTGGTTTGGAACCGTAGGGTTTTAAGGTTTAGGGCTTTTCGAGATTTGGGGTGTAGAGCTTTGGTGGTTTAGGGTGTCACGGATGTTCGCTGTTTCAGGGTATTTAGTCTGGGTTCTCGCCCGCTGCCTTCTGCGGTAGACTTCGCTCATCAATTTTGTGAATGTACGCTGCAGGTAGGCATTGACATACATGCATGTGCACGTGATATACATACATACATACATACATACATACATACATACATACACACATACATACATACATATAGGTATACATATGTCTATATTCATCATATATTTATACCTATACGTATACATATACACGTACATGTCAATACGTACACATGTACATATACATATCCATATACATGTACATACACATATACACACACCTACATACACAAATACATACATAGATACATACATACATACATTACATTACATTACATTACATTACATTACATTACATTACATTCCATTCCATTCCATTCCATTCCATTCCATTCCATTCCATTCCATTACATTACATTACATTTCATTACATTTC
>CAJNDV010025880.1:26982-42274 GCA_905221635.1 Symbiodinium sp. CCMP2456 | reverse complement strand
CCATTCCATTACATTACATTACATTTCATTACATTTCATTACATTTCATTACATTACATTTCATTTCATTACATTTCATACATACACACATATGCACAGACAGACAGACAGACAGACAGACAGACAGACAGACAGACAGACAGACAGATAGACAGACAGACAGACAGACAGACAGACAGACAGACAGACGAACAGACAGAAAGACAGACAGACAAACAGACAGACAGCCAGAAACGTATGTATATATGTGAGTATGTACACACATATACATGTACATATATATATATATATATGTATCTATATATCATGTATAGATGACAACACTGCACTAAATATTTAGATACGCGTCGGTGTGTATGCGTGTGTATGCATGTGCCCAGCTGCCTGTATCTGTATGTATGTGCGTGTCCATACATGCATGCATGGATGCATGGACGCATGGATATATGTATGTATGTCTGTATGTCTGTATGTCTGCATGTATGTATGTATGCATGCATGCATAATGTATGCATGCGTATGTGTGCACGCATGCATGAAGGATGGTATGTACGTACGCATGTGCATCTCAACGTACATGCCCCATGAACCTAGCGGCATGCACGCAGTACTTTTCGATTACAGATCAAGCTGTACGATCCGTGCAGGTGCGCGAAACTGTACATACCAATCGCCTGCCGCATGTCCAAAGACAAATATGTGATCCTGCAAAGATAGAGATACGCTGAGGGCACACAAGCCGGCTCACAGCCACACAAGCATGTTTCTCATGGCCCACCCATTCTCTCCCGAAGCAAAACCTGACTTCAGGTCTTGGCAGCCTTGGGTGTGAAGGTTTGGGGTTCAGGGCTTGGGGATCGCTGAAGTCGAGGGCTTGGGAATCGAAGAGACCAAGTCTTGGCCCGAACGCCTGGCTGGATCTGAGATAACTCTTTGTCGGTTTCCTACAAGTAGGCGAAGCAAGAACTCAGTTCCGCCAGTCTTTGACCTGAACCCTAAACCCAGAACCCTAAACCCTAAACCCTGAACCCTAAACCCTAAACTCTAAACCCTAAGAAAGCTGAGCCCAAGGAAAGCGCCCCTTTCCGCAAGGATGCCCCGAGGCTGGGATCCTCGGGGGGAATCAGAAGCTTTAGGGTTTAGGGTTTAGGGTTTAAGGGTTTAGGGTTTAAGGTTTAGGGGATAGGGAAATCGACAGCAACCCCTGTTCAATCTTTCAAGGAGCATAGTTGTTGCCTAAACCCAAAGTCGAGGCCCTAAACCCCGAACCCTCGCTCCTGCTCTCTGTAATGCCAAAAAAATGTGCAAGTCCCAGCCTTCTTTGCAGGTCGCCGCGGTCGGAATAGAAACCTCGGAGCAGACAAAACACCACTCTTGGTCAATGCTGGATGCTCGTAAACCGAAAGCAGAAGCTAGTCACCAAGAGCAATGACATGCAGATGTTGATGATGATGATGACGATGACGATGACGATGACGACGACGGCGATGAGTGTTCCTGCTCCTCTCGTTCTCATCCGCGTTGTGCATGCTCGAGCGCGCAATGGAGACGGAGTAGTAGTGGTCTAGGCTTCCTGAAGCCATGGGCACACCTGACAGCTCCCTCCGATGACCCATAAGTTCCATCATACTTTCAAGACAACCGCAGTTCAAGCTCCGGGAGCCTCCCCGACACTCCCACACCAAAGCTGCAGAAGAGCGCAAAAAGCATGGAGCCCTGTGGGGCTAAACCCTAAACCCTAAACCCTAAACCCTAAACCCTAAGGCTCCCCATGTATTCGAGGGAAGGCCCGCAGCCCCAAATCCACAACCCGACCATGGGCCTCAGCAATTGGGTGTTGTCGGGGCTTTAACAGTTAGAATAGGGTTTTGGGGTATATTATGCTAGAACTCTAATAGGGTTTCGGGGTATATTATGCTAGAACTCTAATAGGGTTTCGGGGTACATTATGCTAGAACTCTAACAGGGTTTCGGGGTATATTATGCTAGAACTCTAACAGGGTTTCGGGGTATATATGATACTATAGCTATAAGAAGGAACCCCCCAAAATAGTGTAGGGAATTCTTGAGGCCCCCCCCCTCTATTAGTAGGAGAGTCTGCGAGGAAAGCCTTGCCCCATTCAATACAGGAAGGAATCCCATCAACCCAAGAAACCTCAAAACCCGACAACCCCTAAAAAGTCGTTGTTGCCTCCCGGACTAAAATCCTAAAACTGTCTGCAGATCCCAAAGCCAAGACCTGCAAAACACCCTTCCGCCGTTCTGTCGGAGAGCTGGTCAGGGACGTCTGGGAGGCGAGACGCGGCATTGACGGGCACGGGTTCATCAACCTGAGTGAATGCCCGGGTGATTGCATAGTATCAACAACACGAACGCAAGGCCAGTGATGATGGTCTCAGGGCGACAAAGGCCGAAAGAGAGACACCAGCTTTCCTCTCAGGGAAGCAGAATAGTACTGGTAAGTGATCTTCAGGCACATGAGCACTAACTTGCAAGCTTCGGCGTCCGAAGCAGCGCAACAGATCTTACTGGCTTTTGGATTTACGGGTTCCGGGTTTAGGGTTTAGGGCTTTTTGAGGGGTTTGAAAGGTTTAGGGTTCAGGGGGCTTTTGGGTGTTTGGGGTGGCATTCAGGGTTCTGACTGATGGCATAAATAGCCAGCATCCCAGAGGCTACGAAGCACCGTCTCCACGACTCCGGGCTACATGAGCTGCCATGCCACGGCATGCGTGCGGTTGCGGCTGGCGAAAGCCTGCGCCCAAAGCCGCAAGAAGCATGAGAATTCCACGGGATTGGGTGTCCGGTTCTGAGGTTCAGGGCCTGTACTATAGGGGCCTTGAGAACTAGAATAGGGTTTTGGGGCTCCTTATTATAATTATAGCATGATAAACCCCAAGAACCTATTCTAATTAATTATTAAAGCCCCTACATTAGACGATACAAAACTGGCTCACAGATGCGAGCTGCCGGGCGCAACTGTGTCTTGAAGATACAGAGCTCCGGACATAAACCTGTCGCGCGATCTTGAACTTACGGGCTGAGTACCCTTTAGGGTTTAGGGTTTAGGGTTTAGGGTTTAGGGTTTAGGGTTTAGGGCCCAAAAAAGGTTAACCTTTTGAATTATAGTAGGATTTGAAGAGCCCCAAAAAGGTTAAAGGTTACCTACTCAGCCACTAAGCGAATAGAAGGAAGCAGCCAAACAAGGTCAACAGGTGGAACAAAATATTTGCGGTGTATCATCATGTTTGTAGTTGTTCAGACCCCTCTATTGCACCACAGAAACTCCCAAAATACACTTAGCAAGCCATTGAACAGCCCTATTCTAATCATTGAGGCCCCCTACATTCCAGAGGCCTAGTAGACATCTGAATATCAGAACTACCCCTAGTTTTCTGAAAGCCCTAAACCCTAAACCCCTTTTTGGCGCCTGTTTGGCGAGGCCGGTCGAACCAGGGGTGCCGACAAGGACGGCATCGCCGGTGGGGAGAGCCTCGACTCCCGTGGCTTCGAAGCTTAAGACGATTTCGGGTGTTGTCCCGGTTTCGGGGTTTAGGGTATATAGGGTTTCGGGTTTGGGGTATAGGGTCCTTTTAGGGTCTCGGGTTTACGCGGTTTAGGTGCTAGCTGTTCGGATTTAAAGTGTTGGGCCAGTCGCATAAGGGTTTAGGATGGGGAAGAGCCTGGACTGCTGACTCAGTGGTACTCCTGGCCGCTGAGACTCCCTGATCACTGTGGCAGCTCGCGGGGTGCAGGCCCAGTCATGCCACACTTTTCTGTTTTGCAACCGAAGTGCGAAAACCAAGACACGGAGGGCCTAATCTTTAGAACGGGGTTTGGGGAACAAAGCATTCACACTCCTTCTTTAAGTGCATTTTGAAATCCTGGTTCGGACCACTCCGAAAGAAGACGGTAAAGCCACATAGAAACCTTTATTGAAACCCATTTTGAACCCTTATAGGAATCCGAAAACTCTAAACCGGAAATTTGCATCGAAACCACAATCCAAACTTTAATAGACATCCGTATGGGACCCTTACAGAACCCGAAAGCCCTTCACCCGCCTCTCTGGCGACGCTGGCCTCGCCACGTCGCCTTCCTTTGGGCTTCGAAGAACAGCCTTGGCTTTCGGGCTCAAGGCTTCCAGATGTTAGGGATAGGGCTTTTGGGGTTTAGGGTTTAGGGATAGGGCTTTTGGGGTTTAGGGCTGTAGGGTTTAGGGTTTAGGGTTTAGGGATAAGGCCGCACTACACCCTACAGCAACCCCAAATCCCCTGAACCCTAAACCCAAAACCGAAACAAACCCCGAACTGTGGAACGTTCATCCCCTTCAGCCCCAAGGCTAAAGCCCCCCAAGCCCCAAAGAAACCCCCTAGCGCAGAGGAAGACATGATTTGACTGTGGCTTTGGTAAGTTTGATACTCTAAGTACAGTAAGGAATGCTAAAAGAAAAACACAATATTACCGATTATTTAAACTATTCATGGGACCTTATAATATCCTCTGAATCCATCTAGGGGCTTATAAAAAACCAAGGTGACCAGCACTATTCCTTCGGATGCCTTGTTTAGGGGTCCTCCCATTAAAGGTCCTACCAGTACTAGTTAGCCTGGGTACAAACCCTAAACCCCAAACCCAAAATCCTAAACTTGTAAACCCTCTAAACCCTAAACCCTGAACCCTAAACCCTAGACCCTAAACCCCGAACCCTGAACCTTAAAACCCTAACCGAAAACTCGGCTCTTCTCTGCCCAGATGCGCCCACGGAGCTTCTGGGGTCGTCCAGGGGCCGCACCTGCGCCGCAAAGGACCCAAGAAGATTAGAGTATCTTATTCTTGATGTATGTACTACTATAAGGGTTTAGGGTTTGGGGTTTAGGGTTTAGGGTTTAGGGTTTACTACTATAAAGCATAGAAGCAAGAATAAGAATATGAGTCAGACTAAGAGAAACAGTTTATGCAACTGTAAGAGTATGCTCACAAATATAACACAAAATAAGTAATGTGATATAAACGTAACATACCGTACTCTAGGATGCTAGATAAGATGCGTGTTTGCATAGGTCTTATAGGACGCAGATCCCTCCCCTAAACCCTAAACCCAAAACCCTAAACCCTAAACCCAGGAAGATCCTAAAGTAGGGCGCAGATCCCTCCCCTAAACCCTAACTCCTGGACCCTAAACCCTGAACCTGAAGCCCATCTTCTTCCAGAATCTGGAAGATCCTAAAGTCCTGAGCCATTAGCGCGAAGCGCGGGGCTTCGGGTGCATGGGTATGGGGGCCTGAATATGTTGGAATTGGGTTCCTTTAGTTAAAGGGATCCTTAAAGGGCTCTATAAGGGATCTATGATGGGGGTTTTGGGGGTCTGTTATACTATATTTATAGTGAGGAACCACCCAGAAAATAGTGTAGCTAATTGTTATAAGGCCCCGACATTAACTATCCAGGGCTTCCTCAAGGGAATTTCAAGTCTAGGGATTAAAGGCCCAGTTCGGGCTTAGAGCTTCGGGCCTTTCAGGCAGTAATGTGGGGCCTTAATCGTTTAGAGTAGGGTTTTGGGGTATCTTCTACTATAAACCATAAGAAGGAGCCCCCAAAACCCTAAACCCTAAACCATTAGGCAGTTACTATAAGGCCCCGTACCGCGAAGGCAGCGCCATCTAAGAACCCTAAACCCCATTTTAGGGTTCACGGTTTGGGTTTAGGGTCTAGGGTTTTGGGTTTACGGCCCTAAAAACCCTAAACCCCTACCCTTATAAACCCTAAACCCCAACCCTTATAAACCCTGAACCCCAACCCCCAACCAAACCCCAACCCCTAACTAAACCCCAAGCCCGCAAACCTCTTAAGACTCTAAGGCCACCGCCAGGGCAGGTCCAGCACCCCTCAGGAGCGAGACGGGCCGGGAGCTGCCGCTAACTGGCGCCAGGCCGGGGCAAAGGGGTCGTTGCGGCGAAGGGCTCCGAGGTTGAGGGTTGAGGGTTTAGGGTTTAGGGTTTAGGGTTTAGGGTTTAGGGCCAAGGGGTCTTTGAAATGAAGGGCTCCGATTGTTTGATGTGGGGGCCTTAATATGTTGGAAGACAAAGGGTTCTTTAAGGGATCTATGATAGGGTTCTATAACTGGGGCCTTAATAATTAGAACAGGCTTGGGGTATAGTATACCATAATTATAATAAGGAGCCCCCATAGGTAATTATTTAGGCCCCTAGAATAGGGCGAAGGGTTGCCATTGAAGGGGCTTTCGAGTTCAGGTTTAGGTTTTAGGGTTCGAGGCTTGAAGAGCTCCTTTTGGGACTTTGGCTTTTGGGCTTCGGGTCGGGTGCCTAGGGGTTTGGGGCCTAAGGGGTGTAAATCTGTTGCTGCATGGCACATGTCTTTTCGGCGCTTCCTTACTTAAAGGAGCTAAAGGAAGGAAGCCCTTACAGATCCCAGACAACCCTAAGGTAGGGGCCTTAGTAATTAGAATAGGGTTTTGGGGCCTGATACTATACTTGTAATAAGGAACCCCCAGAATAATATCTGCAATTAATACTTCGGCCCCTATATTGAAGCCGCAAGTGTGGGAGCAGGGACTGAGGGAAGGAGTCAGGAGAGCCGCCCTCGGGCCCTCGCTATCCGCGTAAATTTTAATTGAAGTTGAGAAGTTTGGGCTTGGGGTTTAGAGTTTAGGGTTTAGGGTTTAGGGTTTGGGGCCCGAAACCCTACACCCTAAACTCTTAGGGCTTTTGGGTTTGGGGCAAGGAAGAAGCCCAGGCTAAGTGGACCGCACAAGGGGACGCCAGGGTATCCGTTCCTTCCATATCCCCGGCACCCAGGTCCCTCCCAAGACGTGCCTGGCCAAAGAGCGACCTTCCACAAGGGTTTAGGGTTTGGGGTTTAGGGTTTAGGGTTTAGGGTTAGGAGATGGATGGGCATTCGGAAAATTTAGGGCTCCTTGCTCAGAGGTCCTTTGCCCGCTGTTTCTTCCGAAGCTCCTATGCATGCAACTCGCGACAGGCGCTGTGTTCAAGCACGAAAACTGATCTATATTCCCTCTTCGCCCGTTTGTCAGTACATGATTCTGGGATGTGCATGCGTATGTGTGTATATATATATATACATTTATACATACAACGCCTAAATAATGACTATTAATGACTGCAGTAGAGACGTACCCCAAAACACTGAGAGAATCATGAGGTGGAAGGCATCGAGGTTCTGCTCACAGGATCTATGGACCACAAAACCCCCTACATCCCAAACCCCAGATCGTAGAAGTGCCTTAGCTTAGGATTTAGATTTTAGATATGGGAGTTTCCGGAAACAGGGGACCCTAATATAGTACCCTAAATAGTAGGACCCTTATTATAAGGACCCCAAAATAAGGCACCCTAATTTTTGGAAACTCCCATATTGGGTTGTCAGGTTCAGAGTGAACCCTCAAGGTTTACAGAGCACATGCTCTCTTCTTGCTGCCCTCTGTCAGAGCCGCCCCGGCTCTTCTGAGTGGACTCCCTAAACCCCAAAACCTGCACCCCAAACCCTGAGCCCTAAACCCCTAGATGCGAAACCCTGAACACCAAACCCTAAATCCTGAAACCTAAACCCCAAACCCTAAACCCTAAATCCCAAACTCGAAATCCCCCCAAAACCCCCCTAACTTTAACCGCCTTGCGGTGCTCCCTCGGCGGGGTGGAGGGCGGGGGCCGCACGGCGATGGCGCGGCCGGGGATGATCGCTGCCTTCGGTTCGCTCCCAAGTCGGCTGTGGGGCGGCTTTGGGGCCTTTTTTAAGATGTAGAGTTTAGGGCCTACAGGGTTTATAGGCTATAGGGCTTATGGGGTTTATGGGTTTAAGGTTTGGGGTTTAGGGTTTGGGGTTTAGGGTTTAGGCTGTGTGGGTGAAGGATTAGGGGCTAGGGTTGAGCGTTTCGGGTTTAGGGGGGGGCATGGGGCCTCCTTTGTAAGGGGCTTAACGTCACAAGGTTTAGGATTATTTAAAGGCTTGGGTTGCGGACTCAGGGATTTGCAAGTTAGGTTTCAATTTTGACTTAGGGTTTCGGTACCCTAAAAACCCTAAACCCTAAACCGTGCGTTAAGCATTGTTTGTATCGGTTTCAGGTTCGGGCTTCGGGTTTAGAGTTCATGGGCTCTCGCAGGGGGTTCTAAGGGTGGACGATCCCGGCATGAGGATCCCTAAACCCTAAACCCTAAACCCTAAACCTAAACCCTAAACCCCCCTAAACCCTAAACCCTAAACCCTAAACCCCCCTAAACCCTAAAGAAATCTGCGGATTCGCTGTGTTTGACCGAGGCTCCCGAACCCCGGAGCTTGGCGACAGCGGCGCCCGCTGCGCGGAGAGGATGGGCGACGTGGGCCTCCGCCGGAAAGAGCTGCGTCACCCAAGCTGTAGGGTTTAGGGTTTAGGTTTAGGGTTTAGGGTTTAGGGTTTAGGGTTTAGGGTTTAGGTTTAGGGTTTAGGGTTTAGGGCGAGCCTTCCCAAAACCTTGCATCCCTAAACTCCTAGATCCATAATCATTCCTCAACCCCTACTACAAACCCTCATCTCATCTATCTCCCCACTCCCGAACCCCCTTAAGCCCCCCCAATCTCCCAGACAACCCACCCACGCCCAGAGCCCTCCCGCGGCCGACCCGCTCCCGCTCGCGCTGCAGCAGCCCTGCATGGGGACCGTGGCCCGTGCGGGCACCGGGTTCTTTGCCTTCCTGGCTGAGCAGAGACCAGGATACATAGGGTCTCATACGGCTGCTGGTATAAATCCTGCATTGCCCAGAATAAGGAATATACCCTACTTCCCAGAGCTTAGAGTCCTTATGGTAATGCAGGATTTATATCCTCAACAGTTAGGTAGGGTTTAGGGTTTGAGGGCCTCGGGTTGCTGTGTTGTGGTTTCTGTGGAAGCGACGGCGGCTGTTCTGTCATTCTCTATGAGGTTTGGGGTTTAGGGTTTAGAGTTTTAGGGTGTAGGGTCTAGGGTTTAGGGCTTTAGGGTTTTAGGGCTTTAGGGCTTTAGGGCTTTAGGGTTTTAGGGCTTTAGGGTTAAGGTTTAGGGTTTAGGGTTTAGGGCTTTAGGGTTTTAGGGTTTAGGGTTTAGGGGGTGGAGTCTTCGGAGATATCGAGGGAAGCCACAAATCGAACCGAGCTGCTTCGACTCGCGTGCGGGCAGTGTGATGACAACCTGAGAAGAGCCAGTTTCATGGATGAGGGCTTCAGGTTTTAGGGTTTAGGGTTTAGGTTTAGGGTTTCGGGCTTAGGGCTTAGGGTCCAGGGTTTAAAAAGTTTAGGGTTCAGGGTTTGTGGGGCTTTCATAGGACTTTACGGGGCCATAGGATAAGGCCTCATAGGATGTTCAGGATTTCTGGGCTTCAGGTGATATTGCAGGAAAAGGAGGCCCTTGGCCTTTTACAAGACTTTATGGGCTGTTATTTATAAGACTGCACAGGGTTCGACAAGACTTTACACGGGTCGTTTCAGTCTCTGTGGGAACCCTTACAATATAGGGGCCTGAATCATTAGAATGGGGTTTTGAGGCCCGGTAAGGAGCACCAAAATAGTGTTGGTAAATTGCTATAAGGTCCCTACATTAGATTGTCGGGCTTCAAGAGTCGGATGCTTAGGATTTAGGATGTAAGGTTTGGGTTTGGGGTTTGGGATTTAGGATTTAGGATTTAAGGTTTAGGTTTAGGGTTTAGGATTTTAGGATTTAAGGTTTAGCTTTAGGGTTTAGGGTAGACAGAGCACCGGAAGCAGAAACCACTAGGTCACAGAACCTGTACCATGCCTAGTAGAAGCCCAGGCCTAAACCCTGAACCCCAAACTGAAAGGTACAAAAATCCCACACAAACCAAATAAAACTACCTAATAACACCCTGGAGACAAACGGTCCTTAACCTAACTCCCTACACCCTAAACCCTAAGCCCTAAAATCCCTAAAAATCCTGAGTGCGAACGAGGAAACTGGGGCGGCCCCGGTGGGCATCGGGGGCATGGTGTCCTACCGCAAGCGGCCCCCGGCGTGGAGCTTTTAGGACTTTGAGCTTTTATGGGGTTTTGGGGGTTTGGGGGTCTAGGGTTTAGGGTTTAGGGTTTAAGGTTTAGTGTCTAGCTGCTGCTGATGAGATTTTCGGAGTTTTTCCTGGGGTGCTATGGCATTTCTATGGTGATTTCTATGGTGGTGGGCTTGCGCACAGCACCCCCTGCGGAAGTACAATCCGTCTGCAGAGGGACCCCTACGGGAGGCTTGGCTTTCTAATGTAGGGACCTTATTATCATACTTACCTATACGGGGGTTCCTTCTTATAATTATAGTATAATGGGCCCCAAAACCCTATTCTAATTATTAAGGCCCCCATTATAGAAGCCCATCATAGATCCCTTGTAGAACCCTTAAAGGATCAGGATCCCTTTAAAGGAGCCCTACTCTAATTATTAAGGCCCCTATATTATCGGGCCTTTCGGGCTAGGGGTTTGGGCTTTGCGGCTTCGGGTGGCTTTTGGGGTTTGGGGGAGTTCGAGTAGAGTGGTTTAAGGCTCAAGGAACTCTCGGGATTCAGAGAAGGGTTTAGGGTTTAGGGTTTAGGGTTTAGGGTTTAGGGCTTTATAAGGCTCAGGGCTGTTGAAATTATAGGACTCCAAACGGTACAAGCGCGCAGGAAGCTCCTCTTTTCGCAGCAAACGCTCGCTGAAGACCTGGGCAAGAGAAATAAATATGTCCAGCGCGAGGAGCAACAGCTTGACAGTGCTGATTTAGCGCTCAGAGTTGCGGGCTTCGGGTTCAAGGTTTAGGATTTGGGGTTGTGGAGTGTAGTTGCGGGTGCCGTCCGCCGGGCTGTTCAGACACTTGCTGGCTTTGTTCTTCAAGCAGAGCACACACACACACACACACATATATATATATATATACATATGGGTACAGAGAAGTTTCATCTTGACCCAAGACCCTACTACCGTACTACTACCCCATTGCCCGGTTACCTCTTAACTCTCATACCTTCAAACAACCTTGCAAAAACCTCTACTGAAGATCTTACTTGACATATGGACATATGTTAAGCTTCTTAATTAACAAAAACACAACACTCTCAACCCTAAACCCTAAACCCTAAACCCTAAAATCCCTAAAATCCCTGAACCCTACACCAAAGACCCGAAAATACATTCCAAGGCTTGTCGGCATGGGGCCTTGATAGGCGGCTTCTGCGGGGAGGCCTCGCCGGCGCAGGGTCCTCCCTGGCCCTCCTCGACTGACTTGTACGAGTTAAAGGAAACTACAGATGGGGAGTTTAGGGTTTAGGGTTTAGGGTTTAGGGTTTTGGTTAAAGGAAACTACAGATGGGGAGTTTAGGGTATATAGGGCTTCTATAAGGCTTCTATAAAGTATATAGTCCTTCTATAAGGCTCCTATTACGGTAACTACCCACCTGAAAATGTCCTAGACACGAGGGTCTGCAGTGTTAAGGGACATAGGGGCTATGTTGGGCTTCATTTGGATTAATAAGGGTACTACAAGGGCCTTACGGGTTTTTATACGGAACTGCGGTTACGGTGACTCGATGTAAGGAGTTCCGAAACCGGTTGCTATGAGGGATATTATCCAGTTCCTCACGGAAGTTCCCCGCAATGGCTTGCTTCAGGGCATTGAGACTGTGTGCGTAACCCCTCCTAGCATGTCCGTATGTCCGTGAGGTTCCCTGGAAACTCATCCCCTCGCATGCTATCTGCCAACGGACCCAACTGGTCTCGCATCTCTTGTTTGTCTGCCCTGATTCCCCAACCCTACACCCGAATTCCAAGAAAGTCGAGGAAAGCTCAATAGGACAGAAGCCCTCCGCCCCTGAACCCTCCATTTCAAAGCCTTGAACCGCACGCCCCCCAACTTTTCGGGTTTAGGGCCTAGGGTTTAAGGTAACCCAAAAAAAGCACTCAAAATCCTGCCCAGACCCCTCAAGAGTCAAAGTTGGAGGTCCTCTGCTGCAATGGCAAAGGCGCGCAAGGGCGTCGCTGGCGCCAGGTAACCTACGCCGGCGAAGCAAGGGGCTTCAAACTGTACGGTCTACCTGTATCCCTCTCAGTTTTTTTTTAAATTTAGCCTAAACCCTAAACCCTAAAGTCTAAACCCTCTCAGTTTCTTTTTTAAAATTTAGACACATCTATATTCTGGGATCCTGATCACGAACATTATAGGGTTCGGGACTTCCTTCGGAGGAAGTGTGGCATTGGACAGGAGATACGACGAGCTCGACTGCGGGCAGGTCCTCGGCACCAGGAGCTTATCTAATGGCCTGGGTAATGGGTTTAGGGTTTAGGGTTTAGGGTTTAGGGTAGTGGGCAATATTGCCTTGGACCTTAGAGTCCGAAGATAAGTATACATATTTGCCGTTTTGGGGGGTGAGCCTGAAAACTCCCTGGCCAGCATCACAAAAAATTCCGGGCCGGGTCGCGCGGGTTCGGCTCTGGCGTCTGCGGCTCTTCCACACGCCGGGACATAGGCGAGGCGATCTTCGCCTCAGCAACCCATATGGCAACCCTGATAGAATCTTAGCAACCCTTGTAGTAACCCTTACGACATCTGATACAAGCGGTATGGAAGTATTGTAAAGCCCGCAGAGCCAGCAACCGATTGCGACTCAGTGCTGGCTTACGGCTGTGTTTTCGGGGATCAGGAATGGCATTTAGGGCCTTGGCATGCTGTGGTAAACCCTAAGCCCTAAACCCTAAACCCTAAACGCTCAACCCTCAACCCTAAACCCTCAACCCTAAATGCTGTGGCTTAAGGCTAAACGGGTCCAACCCTCAGACTCTGACAGGAGACCCCAAAAGCTCCGGGTTTAGGGGTTCAGCGTTTTGGGTTTTGGGGGTTTAGGGGTTTAAGGCTTTGGGCTTAGGGGTTAGGGTTTTGGGAAGTTTTGGGTTTCGGGGTTAAGGTTTGGGTGTAGAGTTTAGGGTCTAAGGTTCTGGGTTTAGGGTTTAAGGTTTTTGCTTTTGGGTGTTGGGTTAAGGGTTGAAGGCTTCGGGTTTAGGGTTTTAAGGTTTGGGGTTCAGGGTTAAAGGTTTTGGGTTTCGCATTTGAGGGTGGCTTCACTAGTTTTATGTCTGTCTGGTATCTGCTGCCCCCGCGGCAGATCGTGCCGTCAGGGGAGTCCTTGGTGAGCGCACGCCTCCGGCCGGTGGCGTGCCGAAGGACCTGTGCTTCAAGAGAAGCACTGACACGCATGTAAAACAAGTGTCTACATGTTAAACTGTACATAAACACACGCAAGCACATATATGTATATACATATACACATTATATATATATATATATACTTATATCTAAGTTTATATTATACTATACATACACACAAAATAACCCTACATGACATAGCATGAAATAAAGAAAATGTACATGTATACATATACACACACACATGTAGTGCTGTTCTCTTCAACGGCGACGGATCCAACTCGTGAGGGTCCGCATAATCTGGAGCAAGGATCATTCAGGGAGGCGCTCGTTCAATTGCTGAGGTCGATGCTGTCAGCTGTCAATACATATTTGCATATATCTATATATACACATGCAAAAATAAACAGTTACTTAATTGATAAATTAAATGGAATATATATATACATATATATATCATTCTCTCTCACACACACACACTTCTCGTACATGCAACTGGAGGCTGCAAGGGCAAGAGGCTAGTGGGACAGGCAAGTGCAAGCGAGCGAGCCTTGCCGAAACGGGAGTCCGTATTCCCGACACCGAGTCCGTCAATGACACCCGTGACAGCCGAGTGGTGACCTGAGACTGTGGTATTCAAAGCCGCAAATCGAAAGAAGGATCACGTCCAACCCTAAACCTCTCAAGCCCAAAATAGTATTAGTAAATAAATTTAGGCTTCTACATTTCCCTCAAAGCTTTGGAGGCTTTTGCGCTTGAAGCGGTGTATGGTAGCATCTCGCGTCTTGTGATCGTTTGCAAAAGGTTGTAATGTTCTTTACCAGTTGAGGTGACAACAGTTTACATCATGTCGTTGTTGCTTGAAGGGCCGGGTCGCTAAATTTTCGAACAGCTAAACCCCCAAACCCTGAACCCCTCGACCCCTAAAGCCCTAATGTAAAGTCCTTAAGGGCCTTAATAATTAGAACCAGGTTTTGGGGTGTATTGTACTATGATTATGATACGGAACCCCCAAACAAATAGTATAGGTTAATGTTTATTTAGGCCCCTATATACAACCTTCGATTGTGTCTCGGCCCTGTGGCATGCATCGTCTCGTAGCGAGCGGAGGCGGGCACAGCGCAGACCAGCGGCGTGCCGACGGCCTTTCAACACGGCTTAGGGCAAAAAGGAGGGTTTTGGTTGAGAGAAAAACTATTAAAGGAAAAAATGGGTGCCCACCTGAAAATGTCCTAGATGTACTAAGCCAATCGAATCTATCAGTCAGCAAGCGAGTTGGCAGCCTCAAACAGCTGAAATGGCGGAGCTCCCCCACTCCTGGACCCAAGACTCCCTAAACCCTTCTCAGACGCCAAAAAACCGCATCCACACCCCAAAACCCCCTGCAGGTGCCCGCGACGTCTCCGGCGTCGGGGACGCCACGGCGCCGCCGGCAGGGGCCGGAAGCAGTGGTGCAGAGGCGTGGCGCGACAGCCTTGATTGCTCTTGGGTTTACTTATTTACGGTTTAGAGAACCCTAAACCCCTAATCATCCCTAAACCCTAAACCCTAAACCCTGAACCCTAAACCCTAAACCCTGAACCCTAAGCCCTGAACCCTAAGCCCTAAACCCCGGGGGAACTTTAGGGCTCTTGGGGTTCTTGGGATGGGACCGTTCGCGGCTGCTGTTGGGATCCTCCGGGCTTTGGGAATGAGGGGCTTTGGCCTCTCTTGCGGCTGCTTAGGGCTTAAGGCGTAGGGCCTAGGGCTTGGGGGTTAGGGCTTAGGGCTCAGGGCTTANNTCAGGGTTTAGGGTTTAGGGGTTCACCGGGGTTCAGGCGTGAGGTGAGCGTTTCTCCTTCTTCAACCTGGGTTTGGGCTCTATAGTAGCTGGGGAAAGCTTGAAATCTGCTAGGGTCCGCAGGTTCGCGGCGTGGGGCTTAGGGTGCCCCTCAAACCTCACTCACTTGACGAGGCGTGAACATATGTAAGAAACCCAGGTCTTGGTCGCAGGTTGCTCGTCCCCATTTCAGGCAAAGCCCAACCCTAAACCCTAGACCTACTATACTTTACTCTGCTCTGCTCCACTCTACTCTACCACTCGAGGATTAGACTAGACTAGACTGGCTAGACTAGACTAGACTAGACTAG
>CAJNDV010025869.1:18181-51811 GCA_905221635.1 Symbiodinium sp. CCMP2456 | reverse complement strand
GCCCCGAAACCTGCAGGATAATACAGCATAGTATCACCGGAGAACCGTGTGCACATGTGTAAGTGTAAGTGTATGTATGTATGTATGTATGTATGTATGTATGTATGTATGAATGTGTGTATGTATGTATGTATGTATTAGTATGTATTAGTATGTATTAGTATGTATTAGTATGTATATGTATGTATGTATGTATGTATGTATGTATGTATGTATGTATGTATGTATGTATGTATGTATGTATGTATACACACATACAGACTCCTGTGTAGCAAATCTGACAAATACAACAGACGAAGGCTAGGGAGTAACACGTTGAATCGCAGAAGCCTTCAACACCTTCGAAGTTCAATTGCAATGTCGTAATGCACATCTCCGTTAATCTCTGGCAGTCTCAACATACCGCAATCATTGAACTCTAAGCCTTCAACCCCAAAACCCTCAGACCCCGTTGCGGCAGCAAAGAAACCTGATCCTCGCAAATCCAAAAGAACAGAAAGCTTTCGAGCTTCTCACTCCCCGAAAGTCTCCATTCGACCCTAAAAGTCTCAGTGTCGATTTTCGGGGTCTGCAAGCTGTAAACGGGTCTAGGGTTTAGGGTTTAGGGTGTCTATTTTGAGCTGTTTGGAGCTTTAGGGCTTAAGAGATAGAAAACCAACTCCCAAAAGCCTACAAAGGCTCCGCCGCCTTCACTGAAGACCTTGCCTGACTGCAATATTCATATATATATATATACATACATACATACCCTAAACCCTAAACCCTAAACCCTAAACCCTAAACTCTAAACCCTAAACCCATGCGCATATATATATATTTATTTATTTATTTATTTATTTGTTTATTTATATACACAGGACCCTGAGCAGGTAAACAAAGGCGAGCCAGCCTTGATATGGGGCGCTATTATACGGTTATAACAGTGTACATATCTACCCATAGGCCCCATAGTAGTTCCTTTTTGGGGCTCAGACTTAGAATCCTATAAGGTCTTCCCAAAAAGGAACTACTATGGCGGGCCTATGGGTAATTTCATGCTGCATTGGAACCAGCTCCTACACCCTCAACCCTACAGACCTCAAAACCCTAAGCCCCATTAGCTGGAACGACGCAGTCTAAAACCTAGGCAACCAGGTTGAAGCCCGTTGCAAGCACGGCGCATCGCGTCCCGCAGGCGTTGCTTCTCAAGCTCGTCCTTGCGAAAGTTCAGGGAAAACGTGTAGGAATTGGAGCTTGGGGTTGAAACCATCAAAGATCGTATCTGGGGGGGCGGTTTAGGGTTTAGGGTTTAGGTTTAGGGTTTAGGGTTTGAGTGGGATTCTCGGGTAGATTCTGCCTGGGACGATATTTGAACCGTAAGCAATACTACGGGCAACGCATATAAAACGAAAGCATTCCGACCAAGAAATTAAAACTTCGCAACTATATAACCATGCCAGAAAAAGGAGCTGACAGGTCAAATTGCCTCATGAGACAGCGCAGGCTGCGGACAATTTGGGAAACGTGCAAGGAGCAATTTCAAAAACTGGTACAGTTTAACTACTACACGTGAAATATGAACAATTTGTAACAGCATTCCTTGATACTGACCCATCTAGCTGCAGACCCGCAAACCCCAGTCTAACTTCGAAGGCCCTAGTCCACTAGTAACGACCCTGCCTGTATACCCCGAACCCTACTCCCTAAATCCGAAACCCTATTCCAATGACCAACGCCCTATACTAAAGGGAATCCTGCCCTACTGTTTTCCCCGGTCCTTTGCAAGGAGAATTCTCAGCTTGCCGAACAGCTGCCCAGCCTCTGGAAAATCCAGTCAGGGCTTGATGACTAAAGCAAGGTCCTGAAGTATAAACCCTAGACACTAAACCTGTTTACTAAACATAAAAGGATCTGCGGGCATCCTTTTCTATGATGATGCCGAGGAGCCCAAAGAGGGAAACTAATAAGCCAGGCACAACAACAGTTTCAATCATGAAAACGAAAAATGCCAGTAATAAGAACGCAAAGCAGGAAAATCATGCAACTTTTTTATCATAAAGATCTTGTTGCTCGTAATTCCTCAGGCCCTTTTACGAAGGGCTCAGGGCGGGAGAGAAGACTGTCAGTGCAGATTGCGAACATCATCCGCGTATTTCCGTCGTTCCCTGCACTCACGCACGGAAGCGCACATATGCTCCATCGCAGAAACTGAATGTTCATGATATGTTAGTGCAACGAAACTTTCACCCTGCTCATGTATATCGCACAGTAACCACAAAACAACGTAGCCCTAGCCTATGATTTTTAAGAGCCCGCCCCCAAGCGCCTGCACGTAGAGCCGATAGCTCCAAGAAGGCGTCCTGGGTCGAGATCATGGATTATAATATAGGGGCCTTAATATTTGCCTTATCAAAGACCCTACATGATCCTTGTACCTTGGTTAGGACCTACGAACCTTGAACCGAACATTGCTCAAAGCTATGGGGACTTGTGCGTGGTACGTGTTAGACTTGCTGCTGGTGGGATTTAGGGTTGGGGGCTTTGGGGGTTACAGGGAGGTGTAAGAGTTGAGATTTTGACGATTTAGGGTTTGTGGCCATGCAGCGTTGTTCTTAAGTGTGGATGAGGTCAAGGAGGCGTGCACTGGTTGTCCGAACTATTGGCTGATCGGGCTTCAAACGGGGCTTCAAACCTAGAAGGCGTCCTCGCCCAAGATTACCCAAGTAGATCACTGGACAAAAGTCAGAAGCCACTTGGAAGTCATCTGGTTGTAGATTCTCTCAAGGTACCCTTGATGGTTTTGTTCGTCTCTAAACCCCAAACCTCTAACCCGAACCCTGAACTATATGTTATGTGCCCTAAAAACATACGGCCCTTTCAGATCTAAGCCCTCGGCCACCAGTATTGCCACACCCTAAACCCTAGACCGAAACCCACAAAACGGTCTGCCCCTTTGACAAGGAGGCTTGCCGAGTCTGAGTGTGGTTCAAGGTCTCCCTTGATCCTGAACCTCTAAGAAGGCGGTGAAAAACACACGAGCAGGAAGAGTGCTGCCAGCTGTGCATGCAGCTCCACGGGTTTTTCGCCCGTTAGCGGTGGGCTTTTCCTGAGGGTCCAAGTACTTGATAATCATATGGGTAGTAGTCTAAATTAGGGTCTCTCTTGTTGTCATGTTTGTAGGGGTGCCGTACTATTTTGGGGACCTAAGATGGGATCCTGTTTTAGAACTACCCATACACGCTCCCAAACAATCTACAGAACTACAGTACTACCCTCATCCCTAGTACCTCATGATTGGGTCCTCTGGACCCGTTCAACTGATTTTATTCTTCCAGTCGGCAGCGCGGTCGACTGGGGAGGCTGCGGGCGCAAAGTCCCGTTGGGCTGACGGTCGTGGCAGACCCAGATAGCCCAATACCCCTTTAACTAAGGAATATACTTTCAACAATTATGATTTAAGCTATATTCCTTCATTAAGGGGTAATATAGGGGCCTTAATGATTAGAATAAGGTTTGGGGGTCCACTATACTATACTTATAATAAAGAACCCCCAAAACAGAATTGGTAATCATTTAGGCCACTACATCAACCCTAAAGCTTAAGGGGTTTTGGAATCTTCCAAACCCTAAACCCTCAACCCTAAACTCCAGCTAGGGGCTAAAAGCCCGCAGGCTGATCCTAAAAACATCCCATGCTTGGAGTTTTGTCAACACAGATCATGAACCCTCCAAGAGAGCCCTTACGGTCTTCAACAATGGGTAGTTAGTCATAGCAATAAATAGAGCCCTAAACCCTAAACCCTAAACCCTAAAACCCTAAACCCTAAACCCTAAATGAATAGGGGTCAAGGAGGTTCAGCCTTTAGGACTTGGGGCTCAGATGAACGGCGTGACCTCACCTAGCTCGCTGCCGTACCTCTCGCTAGCGGGCCCTCCAGGCATGCTCCGAAGCGATGCTGCGGCAGGGTTCGGGCTTAGGAATCCTAAACCCTAAACCCTAAACCCCAAACCCCAAACCCCAAACCCAAACCCAATGTGTAGGGTTTAGGGTTTAGGGTTTAGGGACTATAGCTTGGGCAGTGGTGGGGCTGCCTCCGAACGGTGTAGGGCTTAGGCAAGCCTAGTACTGAACGCGAGAAACTCGAGAGCTCTGATCTATGTTCACCCAATGCAGAAGGGAAAGGGTTTAGGATTTACGGTTTAGGGTTTAGGGCCTAGGGTTTATAGGGCTCTGAATCTAAACATCTGATCCAAGACTAGGCTTCTACACTTCAGTAGATTGAACAACCTGGTCAGACCGGTGTACTGCGGAAGCTGGCGGTTCATTACGAAAAGCGGCTGTGGAAGTCCCTAAGCCCTGAATTTGTTCAGCCTCAACCCTGACACTCACACGGTTTAGGGTTTAGGGTGAACCTCCGGCAGTTGGAACATGGACCGAGGATGATTAGTGCTGGGAATACCTATGATGCTCTACCTTACGGCCATGAAGATGATGATGCTCCAACTTCTGACTTCTACTATTCTGCTGAATACCGTAAATCCCGAACCCAAAAGCCCGAACCTCCACGGTTTAGGGTTTAGGGTTTAGGGTTTAGGGTTTAGGGCCCCACTGAACCTTAAGCCGAGAATCCATGGCTGACCCTCCTCGAATGGGAAGCGCTTCCCAATGGCAAAGAGAACGCCGAAGAAGCCTGAAGACAAGCCATGGATCCGGAGCCTTGATGGTTAGATCCGGGTATGGGGGCACATGACAGTGTAATGTAGGGGGCTTAATCATCAGAATAGGGTTTGGGGGTATATCATACATTAAGAAAATAAGGAACCCCCAAAATAGTATTGGTTTATTGTTCAGGCCCCTGTAGTAACTATACAGGACTCATGTGACTCCAGCACTATGAACTATTCCGACTCCTGCAGGCAGCGTGGTGTGTATCGGGTCGAAAGGAAGCAGGCTGGAATCGAGAACCTCCATAGCGATGTCAGCAGTTCTTCAAGACCAGACTCAAGACCAAACACCACAGGGATACTTCACGAAACAAATGATGGTGATCCACCCCACGAATTCTGTGAGCAGTAGCAGTCCTGCCCTGCTGAGTGCTAGTACTAGTACTACCAGCAGTACTAGTACCAGTACCATCACAGACAAAATATCCCAGGATGAGCAATGTGATAACTACTGGGCAACATCACTCGAAACTCTGTCACCAAGGGTACCGTCCCGAAGATGATTGGCGTCCTTATGGGTCCCCTACCTGCAGGATTTTTGACGGTCTAGATCAGCGTCACAATGTTCCGCTTCCTTACGGCTTAAGGCTTGGGGCCACTCAGGGTTGAGGTTGCGTTTTAGGTTGAGCTTTGGAACTACGGCCCAGGGCCCGTGGAATCGTACGCAAGTCGCTAGGACTTAAGTTGGCAAGTCCAAAACACGACTCCTGACCCCTAAACCCTAAACCCTAAACCCTGACAGTATCACCGCTGCGCTCCCCCGGGCATAAGCAAAAGTTCTGCCCAGGACCCGGCCCTGATCCCACGAAGTCAGAACCTGGTTTTGGGAGTATACTATACTATAAATATACTAATTAAGGACGGTTTAGGGTTGAGGGTTTAGGGTTTAGGGTTCAGGGTTTAGGGTTTAGGGTTCAGGGACCCTGGAGAATAGTATGTGTGATTATTAAGGCTCTACAGTAGGTCCTCCCAACCAGGTCGACATCAACATCCTACAGATCCGAAGCAGCCAGATCCCTCACTACAGAACACCCCAAGCAAACCCCAAAACTCAAAATCCCGAATCTCCCGACCCTACACCCTAAACCCTAAACCCTAAACCCTAAACCCTAAACCCTAAACCCTAAACCCACCCCGAAAGCCACAAACCCTAAACTCTCAATCCGTGAACCCGGAAACCTGCAAGCCCCTTGGCACAAGCCCGTCACGAGCAGCCCCACGTAATGTAGGGGTCTAAATAGTTACCACTACTATTTTGGAGGTTCCTTATTATAATTATGGTATAGTATACCCCCAAAACCTATTCTAATTATTAAGGCCCCTAGTATGGAACCCTATCATAGAACCCTTATAGACCCTTTTAAGGATCTCTTTAAAGTAACCCTCTTCTAGTTATTAAGGCCCCTATATTACCCCGAAGGAGGCCTCCCAGCCCCCCTGTGTTGCCAGACGCCCTATCCATCCTCGGTTCATCGGGCTTCCGGAAACTTGCAGAGTTAAGGGTTTAAGGGTTCCCTACTTCAGGGTTTAAGCTTTAGGTTTTAGGGTTTAGGACCCCAAGCTGCCCCAAACCCTAAACCCTATAAGCACTACAACGAATCCAAATGAGCCTGCTTTTTGCTTGGCGCCTGGGAAGGGGTCAACACAAATAGGGGGGGTGCGTGAGGCAACATTTTTTAGGGCCTGACGGATTCGAAGAGGACTGGTGGGCACATGATAGTAAGAGTGTTCGGGCCAATTGATATTTCTATCACGCAAGCCTCTGTGTTGCATATCTTTTCGGGAGTCAGGGCATTTAGATTGAGGGGTGTGGAGTTCTTGGATTGTTGGGTTCGGGGTGTTGGTTTCGGGTGCATTGCAGGAGCCGATCTGGTGACAACATCATAAGCCAACGCTAAAGGTCATCAGCACCACGAAGAATAGTAGGAACAACGACTGTTGACGACAATGATTGCTAATTCCCTAACCCTGCAGGTACCTACTAATATATAGGGCCCTAGGGGCTCTAGTACCCTATACAGTAGGTACCTGGGGGTTAGGGATTGCTGTTTCGGGGGATGTGGGCCTGCCCGTGGAAAGCATGCAACGCTGAAGCAGCGCAAACTCCCGAACTCGACACGTTGGTCCCGGGAGAGGCAACCCGCCTCCATCTCATAGCCATGAAAACCCTAAACCCTAAACCCTAACCCCTAAACCCTAAGCTAAACCCCTAAACCCTAAACCCTAAACCCCATAGCCATGAAGACCCCGAGCCCTGAGACGCATGCAGAGACCAAGACCTACGATAGCCCTAAACCCATGCAAACTGCCAGCGGCCCCTGTACAGAACTGAAGCCTAAACCCTAACCTAAAGCTCTAAAACCCTAGACCCTGAAGCCCATAACATTAAACCCTGAAGCCCTAAAGCCCTAACCCTAAATAACCCCCTAAATGACCTCCTTTTGCCGTCAAGGTTCACATAGCCGATGCTAAATTGCCGGACTTGGCCCTGGGCGTTGAATGTGAGACCTCGGTTTAGGGTTTAGGGTTTAGGGGTTCTCACTGCACCGCACGCTTTGGAGCAGGCAGGGCTTAGAGAACTACCCATAGGCCCCATAGTAGTTCCTCTTTGGGATTAACTTATCGGATTGGTCTTAGAGGTTAGGGTTTAGGGACATCTACATGATAAAGCAAACCCGCAGCTCTTATATCTTTTCCTTCTATTCCGAACAGGTTCTACCACTTCGACTGTTGCTGCGAGTACCGCAACTTCCCATCGCAGCAAAGTGCGCGAACCAACCATCGTCAACAACATCATCATCATCATCATCATCATCATCATCATCATGATCATGCTCGCTATCATGAGACACAAACGACTCCCCTGAGTCATGAGTCCCACGATCAACAAGTCAAGTGGAAACCTGTCGACGCGACACCCAAAGCCCTGAAACTTGGCGTGAAACCACCCGGCCCAAATCCCGCTCCCAAAAAGCCACGGTGCTTAGTGTCGAGGCCGCGGCCTTTACTCTGTTTCACGAACCCCCCAAAGTAGTATTGGTGAGTATTTAGGCACCTACATTACTGTGAAATGTATGCTTGGGGACTAGAAGGGCTACTAAAATGCAGGATTATTCAGACCTCCATAGTCCATGGTACAGTCGCCGCAAACCTATTTTGCGATTCTAGACCTGGGTTTGGGGAAAACCGATCGATACAGCCCCCAAAACCCTAAACCCTGAACCCTAACCCGTCAGATTCGCAAAGAACTCCACCCCGAAGACCGATCCGCCAGAGCCGTTCACCTCAAGCCCTAAGACAGAAACCTACATAGTTACCAAGACTCATCCTCGAGGGTGTGTATATATATATATATGTATATATATATATATATTCTAATGTAAAACAAACCGAAATCCTATTCTAATGGATAAGGCCCCATACAGTACGGCCCCAAAGGCAGGGCGTTAAGATGAGCAACAAAAAGAACACCGGAAACCCCAAACCCCGGGCCCGAGACCGTGGAACCCTACCACAAAACCTCAAGCCCAAAAGCACAGGCACCGGCAGAGCAAAAGGGGCCAGCAGGAGACCTTGTCCCCCTCAAGTTGAACAGGGTTTGGGGGTAAAGCAAACAATAACCCTAAACCTAAACGCCCAACCCTAAACCGTAACTAGGGTCCCTGAGGAACAATACTCTTCCAAATGCTTCAGGCTTCTATATATGTGAAAGCCCCAGCCCGACCGCCCTGTATAGCCCGACGGTTCTGAAAAGGTTTGTGGGGGGACGGGGTTTAGGGTTTAGGGTAATTGCCCGATAAAAGGACCAGGAGAAATCCTTAAGACCCAAACACCTAAACTGGGCCTAAACCCTAGAATTGCCTAAAATAGGGACTACTGCCTATGTAAACTTAAAAGCCTTCAACAGATGCCCTAAACCCTAACACTGCCAAAATTAGGGACTACACCCTAAACTCGAATAACCCAAACCCTAAACCCTAAACCCCCTACACCCTAAACCCTAAACCCTCAACCCTAAAACCCTAAACCCTAAACCCTAAAACCCTAAACCCTAAACCCTAAAACCCTAAACCCTTTAAGAGATAGCCGAGGGACTGCAGGCCTGAGGCGGATTTCGGAAGCGTTTGCCCGTCGGCGGGCCGAAAAGCAGCTCAGCATCCGATCCTTCAAAGAAGTACGACATTTGAGGGTTTAGGGTTTAGGGTTTTGGGGCATTTGAGGGTTTAGGGTTTAGGGGTTTAGGGTTGAGGTTTTAGGGTTTAGGGTTTAGGGTTAGGGTTTGGGGGTTTAGGGGTTTAGGGGTTGGGGGGGTTAGGATGTAGGATTTAGGGTTTTGGGGTTTTGGAGTTTAGGGTTTAGGGGGGTTAGGATGTAGGATTTAGGGTTAAGGGTTTAGGGGTTTAGGGTTAAGGGGTTTAGGGGTTAGGATTTAGGGTTAAGGGTTTAGGGGTTTAGGGGTTAGGATTTCGGATTTAGGTTTAAGGGTTTAGGGGTTTAGGGGTTAGGATTTAGGGTTGAGGGTTTAGGGGTGTAGGGGTTTCGGGCTAAGGCTTTAGGGGTTTAGGGTTAGGATTTCGGGTTAAGGGGTTTAGGGGTTAGGATTTAGGGTTAAGGGGTTGGTGTAGGGGTTTAGGGGTTAGGATTTAGGGTTGAGGGTTTACGGGCTCAGGGGTTAGGATTTAGGGTTGAGGGTTTGGGGTTTAGGGTCTAAGGTTGAGGGTTAAGGGGTTGGGATTTGGGGTTAAGGGTTTAGGGGTTCAGGGGATAGGATTTAAGGTTAAGGCTTAGGGGTTTAGGGGTTAGGATTTGGGCTTAAGGGTTTAGGGGTTAGGTTAGGATTTAGGCTTAAGGCTTTAGGGGTTTAGGGATTAGGATTTGGGCTTAAGGGTTTAGGGGTTTAGGGTTTAGGATTTAGGGTGAAAGGTTTAGGGGTTTAGGGGTTTGGATTTAGGGTTGAGGGTTTCGGGGTTTCGGGGTTAGGATTTAGGGTGACAACAAGTAGGAAAATTAACAAGAAATCACTGGGTCCCAGGTTGTCGAGTTTCGGATGGATCCTAGACGGGCTGGGCTTGGGGGGCCTAAGCTATTGGTTTTAGGGTGGGTCGTGCTTTCAGGGTCTGGAGTCTTACAGGCATACGTGCGCAAACCATGAGGCCCATAGGAGCAGCTAGTTGTTACAAGATAACCCCGGTAAACTATACCTCCAAGACCTGTTCCAATTATTTATGCCCTTTATGTGGGGGGGGGGGGGGGGGGGGNNATATAGCACCCTAAATAATAGAATCCTTGTTATAAAAACCCACAGAAAGTCCCTTATTTTCGGAAACTCCCATATGACATGTACAGATCCCGCCAAGGAACCTTTCCATGCATGAAAGTCTAGCTTGCAAAACTAATCTTTGCGGCTTCATGCTAATGTAGCGGCCTAAATAATTACCAATACTATTTTAGAGGTTCCTTATGATAATGATAGTATAATGGGCCCCAAAACCCTATTCTAATTATTAAAGCCCCTATATGAAGGGAAGTATGACTAGATCCTTGGAAAGGCTAGGGCACGGGGTTGGGCGAAGCAGAAGAGCATCGAACATGCTGGTCATGTTGCTGATGCTGATGATCATAGGGTACAGCGGCGATCATGGTGATGATGAAGTCGACGACGGCGACGACGAAGATAGACGTTATGACGACGATGTCGACGAATCTAAAGACAACAATCATAACAGCAAAATGCATGCGCATAAAACCTCGAGCAAACAGAGCCATCACCTCAGCAAGCAACATGCTAACAGACTTGTTGGCAGCATCCATGCAACAATCTGCTGGCCAAAACGCTCTAGAGTTTGGGGATTAGGGGTTTGGGTGCACTGGGCGTGACTTCACTGTGTAGCAAAATCTGAGGACTCGAAATAGTTCAGCGTTGGGGGCTTTAAACCTTTCAACCGGCAGTTTCGGGGCTAGGCTTTTTCGCCGCCATATGGCGATTGCGTTTCGGATGTTGACACTCTGCCTGAACACTTGCCTCCAAGTTTATAGGCCCGAATCCCTTCTCTTATGCTGTGACAGGCATTTGCCAAACCCTGAACCCAAATGACATCCCGAAAAAACGGAACCTTGGGAACATGATCTGCCGGCGACTAAGAGACAGGGGCCTCCATACTGAGTTTCCGACGCTTGTGACAACAAAACATCAAAACAGCACCAGCCAGACAACAAGACAGAACAACTACATGTGCGTGTGTATATATTATTATTATTAGCATTATTAGTATTATTATTAGTATTATTATTATTGCTATTATTATTACTATTATTATTCGTATTATTATTATATATATACATATGTGCACGGCCATTAGTGGTTGCGGCATCCAGCCAAAGGTGTTGAGGTGCCCCCCGGCCTGGCATCGCGTCGCCTGCATGTGTCCCAGCACCCCTCACCTGTTGTGCCGTTTCAGGGTTCAGGGACTGGGGTTAGGGTGCAGGATTTAGTAAGCTCGGAGGTCAGGGAACGGAGATTCCTCGGAGGATTGGGGAAACCTGAACCCTAAACCCTAAACCCTAAACCCTAAACCCAAAGAAGTAGGGTTTTACAGTTTTACTCAAGATCAGCTCGAAGCTCTGACCAAAAGAGCACCTCACTGACAGTGAAGACCCTTAAAGGCAAGAGCGCCCTCCCCGTCTTCCACAAGGATGCGACGAAATACCTGTTGATGATATAAATCCTGCATTGCCTTAACGACCCTAACCTACGGGAATCATTATGGTATGTTCCTTATTTTGGGTAATGCAGGATTTATATCATCAACCGTACCCCAATCTGGGTTTGAGGGTTCCAGCTTGGGATGCATGTTCAAGACTCGTGGGGTTCAGGGGGTCTGCATGCTCTGGAGTCGTGATTGGTCATTCTTCTTTCTGGTGCTGCGGTGTCGTCTTCTGCAGTAGGGCTTCCCTAAACCCTAATAAACCCTAAACCGTTTATAGGGATGGTTGGGGATTGAGGCCTAGCCTAAATGGCTAAGAAAAACGGCAGAAGCGAATCCTTTCGAAGATAAACTCAGGCGCGCGGGATCTGTAAGGAAGCCTCAAAACTAGTATCATTGTTCTATTCCGAGCCACTATGTTAGAGCTTTTGGCTCAAAATAGAAGTCGTGGAGCTTAGACCCCTAGAATCTAAGGCTCTAAACCAAGTAATTACACCGTAAACCTCAAACTCCAAGTCCCTAGACAGTCTAAAGTCTAGACAGCAAGCCGGTAAAAGCCCTGAAACCCTAGAGACCTTAAACCCAAGAAGTACTAAGCCTTAACCCTCCAACCTTATATGCGCTTCATCCTCAAACGTTCTCAGACATAAACCTTACTGAACCCTCCCACCTTATCAGCCTTCAAACTTGCGCCTCGAGCCTTGCAGACCCAACCCCCAAACCTAAACCCTCCACCCTGTTAGAGGAAACTACAGGTGGGGAGTTTAGGGTATATAGGGCTTCTATAATAAGGTATATAGACCTTCTACCAAGGCTCCTATAACGGTAACTACCCACCTGAAGATGTCCTAGACCCTGACAGCCTGGAGCACGAACCTCTCCAAGGCTTCTAAAACTGGAAAGCTCGAACCTCCAAGCGCCGAAGAAGCTGAGACCCTGAAATCCAAACCCCCCCCCCCCCAACCCTACAACAACTCTATGACACCCGGATTAGGGTTTAGGGTTTAGGGTGTAGGGTTTAGGGCCTTTTTCAAAGCTGATAAAAGCCCTTCAATAAATCCTATGACAAGGCGCCGTCCACCACACGCGGTTGGGCTCGAACGGGTCTACCCTGCCAGTTCGAAATCGCTCCTACCGCTCATGGACAAGACCCTGAATCAACTTACATGCCCCACTCATGTAACGAAAGTCGCAAAGTGTTCCCGGGAAGCTCTTTCGGGTGCCGGGATTTTGCTTTGTGAGACTAAACTAGCTTTCTGGTGGTTGCCTTCCAGGATGTGAGAGGGTTGTTGCTTCCGACTATGAAGGCTTTTCTACGCAGAGACACTTCCACCCCGAACCCTCAACGCCAAGGACACCCTAGGCCTAAGAGGCCAGGGATATGTACGAAGTGAAGGACACATGGCCTCACAGGATTTGAGAGGCAAAAGCTGGGAAAGGGTTGAGGATTCTGTGGTCACAAAAGACCCAAAAGAGTAAATCCTAAGCCCGATAAGCCCCCGGAAGCCTATAGGGTTCCGGGGGCTTATGTTTAGGGTTTAGGGTTTATAAGTCCTATAGGCCCTACACCTCAGGCTAGGAACCCATGGATACGTTGGCGGGCTGGGAGAAGCCCCTACTGTCAAGAAGTGGGCACGTTGCTGATGGGCAAAATCCTGCCGTAAGGTTATACCATAATCCGTGATGTTAAGGTTAATGAGGGGTAACACCGTTTGTCGCCTTGAAAAACCCTAAACCCGAAACCCTTATCGAATAGCTAAAGAGCATATACATGTGTTTTCAGTTTTACTGTACTGTTCGTCGTCATCGCCATCTTCTTTATACACATCATCGAATCGTAACACATCGGCAGATACATAGCAATAACATCATCGGATTTGGTGGATGGCTCCCTTCGGCAGCGTTACTTCTTCACTTAGAGAGCCTGAATACACTAGTCCTCACCGCTTTGTGTCTAGCTTACCTTGCTATAGAAATACTTGAACTGCGACAAGCGACTTGTTTTGGTCGTGTCCCAACAATATTCCACAGGAAAACACGATATGGCTGTTAACGTAGCATACTTCAGGCGAACCCTAACGGCCCTGACCCCTACCCAAGCCCGACCAAAAACTCAGAGCGAAACAACCCTAAACCTCAAACCTATCCCCGTCTGTGGCCCAGAAGACCTTGTTTGAGGAACTATATTTCAAAACCATCATGAGGAGCCTAAAGAGGTAGGTATTTTCGGCTACTTCAATCCCTAACCCAAACCCCCAAACCTGGCAGCCGGCCCGCCTGAAGTGGTGAAACTCGGCGGTGGCGTCCGGGAAGGAGCCTCGAAGTGTTTCCCGGCGACGTTGCTGTGGGTAGTGCCCTACACTTAGGCTCCATTTTTCGGTCTCCAATACAGTACGACACTCTTGTAAGAAGGACCCTAAAAGGGACCCTAATGTAGAGAACTACCCATATATATATATATATATATATATACATATATATATATATACATAGATAGATAGATATGAAGTTTAGAGTTTAGGGCTTAGGGTGTTGGTGTTTTGGTTCCGTAGGGTTCCTAGTTGGGGAAGGAATGAGGGTTTGGGGGGGTGCGCTTCCTTACTGTTGGTGATATATAGATCCTGCATGACCTGAATGACCCTAAACTATTGAAGTTTATGGTATATTCCTTTTTATGGGTAATGCCGGATTTCTATCATCATCAACCGGATTGTAGTCATGGGTCCCTTTATCAGCTCGGCATACATACTAACTAAGCGATTTTGGACTCCCTGGATTTCTTCGGGACGGGAGGGTGCCGTTTTTCTGGATTGGGGGCTCTTAGGGTGCAATTCTGACCTGGGGATCTGCAACTTAAAGGACTTGGATGCCAGGGCCTGCCGTGCTTTGTACGATTGACGCCCGATTGCACGCAGAATGGATCGAAAGGGGCTGACTGAACATCGGCAATGTGGCAAGGATTGCCTTGTCCGTGATGCCAAGAGCCACCCGTAGCCACCCGTCAATACACAGGGCCATAGGTTCTGAGAACATCACACTTCAAATCTCCAACAACACGCCCCAGAAGTCCACTGAGGTTCAGGGTTGGCTCTTTAAGGGTTAGTTCAAGGGCATAGGGTCTGCTATTGTGCACTAGCTACTTCAGGCGCACCCAAAAGTCAACGCTGCCACCAAATTCACTTTCCGCCGCGAGGCGGAAAAAGTCCACAGAGTCCCGCTGGCCATAGAAGGCCTCAAGCACGACTAGATCTCCACTTAAAGACATCTGAAAGACGTTTGCAACATCATAACAGGAACATTTGGGACAGAAAAATGCAAAATGTCCCAATGGACCAAGAGAGCGCCGCGGCAGATGAGGGCAAGAGTTGCTGCTTAGACATATTTAGGCAGGTCCTTGCATTGCTACAACAAGCCACAAAGGTGGGATTGACGCTTTAGGCCGAGGGGTCTGAGGGGTCCAGGTATTGCTGTGAGCCTTCAACTCAAACCAACACTAAACTCACTACAAGCTTTGCACGGCAACTACCGACAATCTGGAACCGGCAAACCCAACAGCCGCAAAACCCGTACTAAAAACCCGAACTCCCACCCCTCCCCTCCTCAAAACAAGCCAAACCCCGAAACCCAACACCACACAACTCCAAAACTTGAGCAGCCCTTCACATCTCTTGCTGTAGCTTGCAAGAAGAACACAAAGTCAAGAGCATACGCCGGGGATCTCTGGCGATGTGCATCAAAGCCTACATAGTTCCCATATTTTCCGGACTTGAGCAGCCTTTACCTACCTGCTTTAGCCCTAAACTTTAACCCCCAAACCCAAAATCCTAAACCGTAAACCCTAAACTTGAAAAAACTATACAACACACCCCCAAACTCTGAACTCTAAAGGGATGAAACCTTGGCCCGGGACACCGATCCTTATTCAGACCAGACCTTATTTGGGCGTTTCCGAAAATAGGGGACCCTTTTATAGTACCCTAAATAGTAGGATCCTTATTATCAGGATCCCCAAATAAGGTACCCTAATTTTCGGAAACTCCCATTTAGACCAGACCTAGAGGGGCCGAACCTGAAACCCAACAAGCCTTCAAGGCTGTGGGTTGGGGGGTTTCGGTGCAAGGTCTCTTAGGCCTTTGGGCTGCGGGTCCAATCCCAGAAAGCTGGGGAAGATTTTTGAAATGCCCCTTAAAGCGCCCCAGGCAGACCCCGCAAATGCAAGACGTCCCCTCCCAGGCTGCCGCGACTGTCTGAGTCTGAACCCGAAGTACTTCAAGACCCTAAGCCTCATGATGCCTTACGCACTACAAAACCCTAAACCCTAACCTCAAAGCCCTTGACCTTAAACTAGACCCAGAAGACCCTCAGCCCTACATGGTGAAGCCCCGAAACCCGACACCAAACCACTCTGACAACCCGAAAACCTACAGCCTAATGACTGCAAGCCTCAAAAAACAAAACCCGACACGACCCTAAACCCTAAACCCCTAAACTCTTAACCCCAAACTCGGTGTTACGCCCTGTGCCTTCTTGTCTAACGGGCCAATGACCGGGCCGACAAACTGAAAGTCGTCAGCCAGCCTTTCGTTGGGAGTCGACTTGATGTACGGGCCTTAGTAGTTAGAATAGGGCTTTGGGGGTTTATTTTTCTATAACTATATTCTTAAAATAGGGTTTTGGGGTATATCATACTATAATTCTAATAAGGAACCCACAAAGTAGTATAGGTAATTAGTAAGGCCCCTATATTAGAGTTCCGGGCTTTAGCATTTCGGATGCAAGGTCAGGAGCGGGTTGAGGGTTTAGTTCTTTATTGGGTTTAGGGGTGTAAGGTTTAGGGCTTTGTGGGTTTGGGGTTTAGGGTTTAGGGTTTTGGGGTTTAGGGTTTAGGGTTTAGGTTTGGGGTGTAAGGTTTTGGGCTTTGTGGGCTTAGGGTTTGGGGTTTATGGTTTAGGGCTTTATGGTTGTAGGGTTTGGGGCTTCATGGGGCTTAGGGTAGTTGGGGGGGGACTCCGAAAACCGCCTAGCAGGGGAAGGTACCCCAAGCTACAACAAGGTCTGGAAAGGATACCCCCTACATTTTTAGGGTTCGGGATCTCTGGGTATGTTTGAGGCTTAGTTCTTAGGTAAGGTTGTTGGAGCCTCTTGTTGGAGTTTGTCATGATTTCGGGGCGAGCTGGAAGGAGAACCCCAAAGTCTAAACCCTAAACCCTAAACGTGCTTCCTGTTATCAGCGGGTAGGAAGGCGTTTGTCTGCATGGAGTTTAAGCTCCAGGGCTCTAAAGCTTCAAGAGGGGACGGTAGCAGGCCTGCCGGAAAACTTTAAACCCTCAACCCTAAACCTCACATGCTGTATAGAATAAACCCACACTAAACCCTACACCCTAAACCCTACACCCTAAACCCTAAACCCTACACCGTAAACCCTCAATGCAGTATAGAAGCTGCCACAGCCTGAATCATGATACAGACTAGGGATTGGAGGGAGGGGCGTTCCATATCATAGTTATAGAATCAGAAACCCCAAGAAATACGGTTGCCCATGTTGAACCCGACGTTACTAGTACTTTGGGGGAAAATGGTAGGGGGTTGGGATTTCGAGATTCCGACTCTGTTCAGCGTCACTGGCTCGGGCTCTAGAAGCCTAGAGGACTCAGGGTTCAGGGGGTTAAAGGTTCTAGCGGGGTTTAGGGCTAGGGTTGAGGGTTTAGAGTTTAAAGTTCAGGGGCTTAAAGGTTCTAGGGGAGGTTAGGGTTTAGGGGCTTAAGGGTTCTAGGGCTTATAAGCTTTCAGAGACTCCAAACTTGTCGGCAGTGCTTCGTGCTGCGACCCTCAAACCCTGAACCCCCCCAAACCGAAACCCCTAAACCCTCAACCCTCAACCACAGTTGAAGAACCGAAACCCTAAACCCTAAACCCCTAAACCCAAAACCCTTTTTGCCAGGGTGCATGCTCCCATCTCCTTCAAAAACCTTCTCAGGAGCCTCTGCGCCGATCGCTGGGGGGGATGGAGTTGAGGAGGATTTTGGGTTTAGGGTTTAGGGTTTAGGGTTTAGGGTGTTGAGAGTGTGTAATGTAGGGGCCTAAAAAATTACCTATGCTAGTTTAGGGGCTCCTTATTATAACTATAGTCTTATATACTGCAAAACCCTATTCCAATTTTCCAGGCCCCTATACTATCTCAAGGTCCGGGGTTTCAAGGTTAATTAGCTTCGGGGTTTAGGGCTTGCGTTTTGCTTTGGTAGGGCGGGGGGGCGGAGGTGGTTGCGCTTTAGGGCTAAAGGTCTCGTTCAGGACTTCGTGGTTCTCAATATAGAGGCGAAGATGGCCCCCCAAAACCCTAAACCCTAAAGATTCCCGCAGCCCTCCGTGCTGGAGGCGAGGCGAGTCGCCAAAGGGAACCCGAGCAATCCGGCTTCTTGCTAAAGGACTTGCTTACGAAGCCGGGCTGCACCTAATGTCATGAGCTTTCCCTTGAACGGGAGTGGCCTTTGAAACAAGCCAACACATTTCAAGCCCCATCGCCTTCTAGGCTTTAAAGCTTCAGGCTTTGGGATTTTCGGGTGTGTGGAGTTTGGGAACTACCTACGGTCATGGTTTCCATTCTAGCTCCGATTTTGGCATAACCAACTCTATATTAGGATCCTAGGAAGGTAACCCCAACAAGGAACTACAATGGAGACGATGGCTAAAACCCTAAACCCTACACCTCTAAACCCCTGAACCCTACACTGCCCCTATAGTCTATATGTAAGTTTCCGAAAATAAAGGGTACCTTATTTGGGGGTCCTTATAATAGGGATCCTACTATTTAGGGTGCTATATTAGGGTCCCCTATTTTCGGAGACTCCCATATGTAAGGGGATCGCAGCAGCCTCGGTCACCAGGAACTTCTTTGCGAGCCTGATGAGGTCCTTCGGCGCTGTTGGGCTTCACAAAGCTCTCTACACACGCTATCAAGAGACGGTACATAGTACTACTACGACTACGACTACTATTGCTTCTTCTACTCCTGCTGCTACTACTACTACCACTACTACTGCTACTACTACTACTACTACTACTACTACTACCACTATTGCTATACTACTACGACGACGAAAACTACTACTGTTACTACTACGATTAATATGATTATACTACTAACGTTAATTTTTACTATTTATAATTTACTCTCACTATCTTTATCATTCTTATTACTACTACTAGCAGTATTGTTACTCTCATAATTACTTTCACTATTATTACAAGAAGCCCTACACCCTTAAACCGCAAAGCGCGAACCCGGAGCTGGGAGGCTCCGGCCCTGAACCCCGGAATCGCCGGGTTGAGGGTTTAGGGTTTAGGGTTTAGGATTGAGGATTTAGGACTTAGGGTTTAGGGTTTAGGATTTAGGATTGAGGATTTAGGATTTAGGACTTAGGATTTAGGGTTTAGGGTTGGGGGTGTAGGGTTGAGGATTTAGGATTTAGGGTTTAGGGTCTAGGGTTGAGGATTTAGGATTGAGAGTTTAGGGTTTAGGGTTGAGGGTTTAGGGTTGAGGGGTGGAGGCCTCAACAACCACAATACCCCATATAGTTCCTGCCTCAATAGCCCCCTACATCAGTGTTCTTACCTCGCCGGTGATGGAGATTCATTCAAGAGTTCGAGGCGTGCACTTTGAGGCTTCGTTGTGGCAGTGACACTTTAAAGCCTGGTCCGAAAAGTGTCTACGGGCTTATCACCATGAGGTAGTTTACAGCCCTCACAAGGAATGGGCCCTTTCAAAAGCTTCAGAACTGTGAATCTGCCGCAAGGGTCCTGTGGCGGAATGGGAAAGTCACTGGCTGCAAAGAGTGCCTCCTCGTCAACCATGTGACGCCTGCCGTTCATGAGTACGCAACATAGGCCCGGAATAGTAGAATCCTTATCAAGTACGGATACGCCCCTCCCTCTCACAAAAGACAACCACAAATATAACTTAAGAACCGCCCATATAGAAGTCTGGAACATCGGGTGACGCGATAGTAGCTTGTAGGCTTGCATCGCAGGAGCCAAAAAGATCCCTCCAACGGTTGTGTAGTGACTTGCTAACACAACAAACATCGCCGTTGAAACTCTGACATTGAGTGGTAGAACCGTTAGTCAAATCCGAACCCAAGCTAAACCCTTGTCGCACTACAACGCACGGACGCGGACTTCAGACCATGCAAACCTATCCCGAAACCCCATAAACCCGCAGACTTAGACCCTAAACCCCGTTTGAGCTGTTCGGGCTAAAGTAGAGGTCACGTACCCCTCAACCTTCTCTTGACACTATGTCGGACCTCGCGAACTCCGCGTACTCAGGCGTCCCCTCAAATCGCTCCTGTTCTGCCAAAACCCGCTTGCTTCTGTAGCTTGCGAAAAAGAAGGGTTTAGGGCTTAGGGTTTAGGGGTTTAGGGTGTAGGGAATCCCATATAAAGGCATTACGTGCCCGTTACAGCAGCGATAAGAGAGCGGGCACTCGTAGTTTAGGTCATGAGGAACTCTTCCGCCGACCCTGAACCCACAACCCCGAAAGCCTAAGACCTTTGCATCAGTTAATGCTTCATTACATAATGCTTCATAGATCTGTATAGGGTCTATGGTTCGGAACAAGCATAACCCAAAAATAGGTCCGAATCCGAATCCAGTGTCGACGCTTGAACAATGCGCCGAGGCGTCGGCGTCTAGATTCAATATCTTTCCATCCCTCCACTCCGTTTTAAGATTTTGCCGCTGGTGGCAACCACGAACTGAGCATTCTTCGATTGTGGTCGAGTTTATCGGGCAGGAAACTGCTTTCCATAGACCTCTGCTCGTGGTCGTCTCCTCTCCTTGCGGTTTATATCTGCTCAGGAGGTGGGGTGGGTGCGAGAGACCCTCCTTGAAACGGACATGAACCCTGTAGACTGGCCCAGTACAAAGACAAGTGGCCTAGGACAGACGACTGTCGCTGGGCTGGCTCATACTCTTCAATGCTGCTCTCGAGGGAACTGTCTCGTGCTATTCCATGTAGCAAGCCGTCCATGCTCCTTGCCTGACGGACTGGAAGTGGTTCAAAGAGCTCTCCTCTCAACGGAACGTGCATCCCCTCACCCAGACCAAGCAAGACGGCCGAAGATCAAACCTGAACAGCCTGAACCTACAGTAAACTCAGTAAACCCGAAAGTTCCACCCAAGACACCGAACCCAACCGCAAAAACCCTCAGTCTGAATTCTCAACATCAAAAACCGCCAGTAAATCCAGACTGAACCCTGAACCAAAAAACACCAAGACTAAACCCGTAGAACCCTTCGGCAGCGGTGTCCGGCGCAGCAGGGAGATTCGCACCCACGACGGCGAACAAGACGTGGCCCTGCCATGATGGCATAGGCCTTAACCCTGAGCATCTACACACACACACACACATTTATATATATATATATATGTATCAAATGAAACAAATAAATGTGTATACATCTATATATATATATATAAGTATTTAGCCATATATGTATGCATGGGGGCTAGAATACCAAAGGCCTGCAGGCTGGATCATTTCGGGAGCTTCATTTGTCAGATCTTCCTTGTTCGTGGTGGAATCTCTGTGCTGACTTTCACTAGGACCCTGGTGCCCTGCTGATATTTCATGCCATCTATGCCGATGGTACCTCGTTCCGAGACCTTAAACCCAAATCCCTAAACCCTGACCCTGAACCCTGAACCCTAAACCCTAAACCCTAAACCCTAAACCCTAAACCCTACACCCTAAACCCTAACCCTAACTCTCAGCCCGCACCCTGCATTGCTGTAAGATGGCAGGGTTCCCTATTATTTCACTTACCGTATGACCGAATCACCCCAAAACCTGCCAAAAGCCTATCTAATGACTGAGGCCCTCTGTTAGGCCCTATATGCCGCTAAAGTCCTGCGGCTGCCCTAACGCATGTAAGACGATGCACAAAAAACCCACCAACTTGGGAGTTTCCGAAAATAGGGGTACCTTATTTTGGGGGTCCTTATAATAAGGATCCTACTATTTAGGGTACTATAGTAGGGTCCCCTATTTTTGGAAACCCCCACTTAGCCCTACACAAAAGGCACTATTCCGCTGCCAAGTCTGACAACTCTGACACCAAGAACCTTGAACCACCCAATGCAACGAGCTTGGGGTGTCGGCTACTTGGGGGCACTTGGAGGTTGTTCAAGTGAGATCATATCTTCGTACGCCCACGCCCCCGTCATAAGACTCGCCTTGTATTGTATGCAAGCGTTTAGTGCAAGCCATCTTCCTCTCAGTGCTATATATGTATATATATATATATATATATGTATACAAACTTCCATACGGTGTAGGTGCCCATCAGCTGGGATGCCAGAGCGCACGAATGGGTGCTGAATAGACAGTGCTACGTGCACACTCCTCCTTCAACAGCCTCAAACCGGCTGAGAAGTTCTCCCTAAACGCCAAACCCCCTGCATGCCCACAATCCGGCCGCTGCAGTGGCAGCAGCAGCCACAGCGGCTGCCCGGCGTATGCGGCGCTTGCCACCGTGCATGTCGATGGCCCAAATTGATAGTAGGGTTGCAGATGCCAAAAGCCATTCAGGGTATAGAATTTGGGACCTAAAACGTTATACCAATTACTGATTATTTGGGCACTTGGACGAAATAAAGACAGAACCTGAGGGTCTAGGGTTGAGTCAGTCTTGTGGATCAGCCCCAACCTTTGCGGGATTCTGCATTAAGTCGATGGGCCCAGGGCTGGGCTGTTTGTTTTAGGGGCCTTTAATTGCAAGCTTCGGGCGTCGGGTCTAGTTAGCTTGCTGCCTCCGAGGATTGCGTCGCAAACCAATCTACTATGGCTGGGCTGCGGCTTTTGGGTATGTATAGCGGGGAATTCTGCAGCAGCTGCATTGGGATAAACTTCTCGGACTAACTAAACTGGTGTTGTGTTCCAGGTTTTCTCCACGCGTGGCTTGGAGCCAAAACGCCAAATAATTTCCCACACCCTATCCTAATCCCCAGCCCATCCCAGTCTTCCAAGCCCCGAGGAAACAACTGAATATCGTCCATTGGAAGGTATTGTCCCACGGCGGGATGGGTCTGCTCGCGTGCTTTCGTGGGTTCTCGAAACTAGACTCACGAGCATCGCACCACAGAGCGGCAATCATCAAGAGGCTTTATGTAAAGTGTATTATAAGTATATGTGTATGTCTGTATGTGCTTGTCTGTACGCAAGTATAAATGTATCTTTGTATGGATGTATGTGTGCATCTGTATATGTACAGGCGTACGTTTGTGTATATTACATATACATATACATACGTGTATATATATATATATATACATACATGGTCTGTGTATATTCATATGTTTATATGTATATGTATACATGCGCACACTCCCACACACACACACATACACCAGATGTATGTGTGTGTGTACATACATGCGTACATACATACATACATACATATATATAAATATATATATATATATATATGTATGTATATATATATATATAGACACGATAGTGATTGTGGCTCGCCTGTTTTTCCCGCACTGGCTAGGGAGTGAAAATCTGCATCTTCTCGCTAATGCGCGTGCGGCCTCAGCAACACCGAAGCTCGCAGCGTCACTGAGACTCTGAAGAGGGGCAATAGAGGAACCTGATTACAAACCCTGGGTCTTTATAAGGGTTCCTTATATGAATCCTCATTTCTTGGGGTTAATTATAGAGCCAGGTTTGCCGAAAGCAAGCACTTCGTTCATACATTATCCCTCAGGGCAAAAGATGTGCCAAAGTAAGGATCTTGGATGGGACACAACCCGCAGTCCAGAAAAACTCCCACTACCCTGAACCCTAACCCCTTAACCCTGAAACCCTAAACCCTAGTCTTCAAATGCAAACCGTTGGCCGAAGCCAGTCCGCATAGCTGGGACAATGCAATCATAGCACTTCTACAAGGCAGCACCACCGCACGCTAGCTGCCAGAAGCCCTACACCAAAAGACTTGGCACACTCACAAGCTACGAGAACCAATTCGACTTCGACGAGGACTACGACACGACTTCGGGTCCTAAAGCTCTCAGACAACCTGTGACTGTCACCGAAGACGTACCACTCATTGAAAGATGTTATGAACAGAAGCTGCAGATTCAATAACATCGAAAGCCGACTGCCTTGAACTCAACAGCGAACAACCGCAAAGCCGCAACCCCAGACAGCCCTAAACCCAAAGCAAGCAGTAAGGCCTTTAACTAAGCCCCTACATCTAAACCCACAAGTTATGAACCCCAACGGTTTAGGGTTTAGGGTTTAGGGTTCAACCACCAACCCCTAATCCCTGAACCGCTCAGAAAGCCCGCACACTGCGGCTGGGGCAGATGGGACACTCGGTGAGATCTTCCTGGAAGCCGCAGAACCTCATCCGGAGCAGCTTTTTTTTTGTGGGGCAAGTACTGTAGTACGCCTTAGTAATTCGGATAGGGTTTTGGGGGCTCCTTATTATAGTTATAGTATATTAGGCCCCAAAACCCTATTCTAATTATGAAGGCCCCTATAGTATGAATGTGTCCGACGGCCTTTACAAGGCTTCCGGAAGGCTTTTATAGGGCTTTGGGGATTTAGATACTACATTTATATGTACACTTACACAGAGATTATGAGTGTATGGAGCGAATGGGCGACCATGAGGCATGTAATGTTTATTCCAACCCTTACAGTACGAATCTCTAGGCGAGCTGAGACGCCACAGTCGCATGATCCAACCCTAAACCTTAACCCCACACCCTGAACCAGAATCCAAACAACAAGAACTGCAACAGACGTCACTCTCCCGCCAGTGTCGATCTCCCTCTCTGTCTCTAAACCACCTGAAGCCCTAGTATAGGGGCCTCAAAATTTAGAATAGGGTTTGGGGGGTATTGGGGCATGGTTTATAAAAGGTTTGTTAACACCCTTACTGGTAATCTTACTTCCTCAATAAGCCACGAAATAAAAGGTTAAACATTCAGATTACTAAGTTACTACTAAATTATAAGAACCCAAAGAGTTTAAAGGTTGGGTATTGGAGAACTAAGTTATTCCGACCCCTGTAGTACCCACTCTGGGCGCTTGGCGTGCACATTGCCAGGTGCTTGCCTCGGTTGATCTACTACGCGGACATGGGCGTAGAGTTTAGGTTTGATACGCTTTAGGGTTTTCGGGTATAGGCTAGCTTGCACTTCGGGTAGAAATAGGTACGAATAATGACACGAGATTCTTCAGCATACTTAGCAGTTAGCAGGTTTTCGATCTGGCCGTGCAGTTGGAATGGGTCGGGAGACATTAACGGCAGAAGCGGGCCATGCCGAATGTGATAGGTTGGTGGAGATACCTCTCTCGTCCGAGTGTGCTGCTTGCAAGACCCCAGAGGTGCTATCCTTGCCAAGTAAATAAGAAGAAAGATTTCCACCCGAAACCCTCAGCCCTAGCCCACACACCTAGAATTTACGGTAAGCCCTAGACCCCTGATTAAATCCTAGCTCGTACTTCACTTACTTCCCCAATAAGCCACGAAATAAAAGCTTAAACTTTCAGATTACTACTAAATTACAAGAACCCAAAAAGTTTAAAGCACGTCGGGTATTGGAGACCTAAGTTCAATCAGCTCTAGGAGGTCAGTATGCGTTTGTCCTAAGCTTGTTTAGGGCTTTGCAAAGTCTCACTCTCACAAAATATTTCTGAAAGTGAAGACAGGTTAGGCGTTCCAAGCCCCGAGCCGCAACCGGTTCCAGAATTTTCCAGTCGGAGATATCTGTTCTTTGACGAGAAGACTTTGACCCTAAACCAAAATCCTGAAAAGAAGCCCATGACCGAAGTCCGTCTTAGGAGTACAGACCGACCTAACTCCTCGGTATGTGATCAGCCATCCCCATACATCGCCACACTTTAAGCTACGAAAAGCTCCGAACCCTACGCCCAAAGCCTTCAACATTGCACCGTGAACATCTAACCTGAAGGCCTAGAACCCAAGAGCCTGACATGCCAAAAGGCCTAGACCTAGTTCAGACCTTCCACCCCGAAACCCTCTAGTAACGTTTACAGTTCTAGTTGTCCCGTCAGTTATCGTCAATCTTATAGTACCCCTAAACCCGCCCTAGGCAAGTCTTGGATGCCGGGCATGGCAATGTGACTAGGTTCGCCAAGTTGTCCAAGCAGATAACGCAGCTGGCCTGGTTCAGAGGCTTTTTGGTTGTAGGGTTCAGAGTTCAGGGTCGAGGGGTTCCCAGAGAGCCCAATAGCACAATTTTGAAGCCTTAACCCTAACCCTCCAGGTACCTGCTATGTAGGGTACTCGAGGTTTCTAGGGCCCGATTATATAGTAGGTACCTGGAGGGTTAGGGGTAATTTCTATGCTAGTTATGCTAACGACCCTCGACGTTGACCCGAACCAGTTTGCGCCCAGCAGGCAGGATCTAGACTCCGTCCAGACTTGATACCTTGACTTTTAGGTTAGGTGATATAAATCTTGCAGTACCCGTAATAAGGAATAATATGCCATAATTCCCATAGTTTAGGGTCCTTGAGGTAATGCAGGATATATATCATCAACAGTAGCGCTTACGATGTACGGTTCAGGGCTTTGGGGGTGGAACCTCCGCCCTCATCTCGCCAGCTAGGGACTAGGGACCTGTAGCCATGAGGGTAGTTGTCAAAATTATGGTCCCTTTTGGGATACCCTAAATAATAGGTGCCGTATTATAATAAGGACCCAAAAAGGGACCATAATTTTGACAACCACCCATGAAAACAGAAGACCCTAAACAAACAGCAAAGTCTGCCTAGTTTTGTCGAAACTACCCTTGGAAACCCGAGGTTTTAGGGCCTTCGGGCTTAAGGCGTAAAGGGGCGCTGAGGGTTTAGGGTTTAGGGTTTAGGGGTTTAGGGGTTTAGGGGTTGAGGGGTTTAGGGGTTAGGGTTTCAGTGCTTTTGGGGCCGGCTTGTCCCCGCTCCACAATCCCACGCCTGCAGAAGAGCCTAACATCAGCGGCCTGAACCATAAGTACAGTAGTATTTTCTTTAAAGGATGTCCTAAACCGGTTCTCTGCTTTCCTTCAAGTTTAACAACTGCTCAAAACCAAAAACCCTAAATCGTGAACTAGGCCGTAAGCACCCCATATCCTAAACCCCAAAGCCCCAACCCTAAGCCCGAGATCTTAGACCTGAAGCCCTAAAATCCTAAATCCAAGAACCTAAACCCCAAAGCCGCAACCCTGAACCTGCCACCCCGTCCCGGCACCCGATCCGCAAAAGGGCGCACCTGGGGCACTGGCTCGGCCTGTGCACTTGGTATTGAATGTAAGATAGGGGCCTTACTAATTTCAATAGGGTTTTGGGCTCCTTTATAGTATACTTACAAGAAGGAACTCTAGGGAATAGTGTAAGTACCTCTACATTAGGGGCCATAAAATGCTAGACTAGATTCCTGCAGAGGGCCTTTTTAAGTGATCTACCTGTAGAAAGGTTCTTTAATGAGCATTCTTGCACAAGTTCTAGACAAGGGTTCTGAAATGAGGGCTGTAGAAAGCTGTGCCGGGTTTACATATTGGGGCGGTAAATCAGGGTCTTGGCATATATTTCGGCATGACTCTATAGGGTCTTGAAGGGCATACTCGTTCTAAGCATGCCGACCACCGTGCGATTGAAGGTTTCAGGGATTGTGCGCGGGCTTGCGAAACCCTAAACCCTAAACACTGAACCCTAAACCAAACCCCAAACCCTAAACCCTTTGTTGGCGGTAGAGGGCACTGGGTCTTTAGGCCCTGGGAGTAGGCCTGGGTTTAGTCTGGTTTGCCTCATGTTCAGCTCCCTTACCCCTGGGCTCCACGAAGTCAGACTAGGAAAGACCGTTCTGAGTTCAGGATTCATGCAAGCCGCAGGAGCTTTCACTTTCCCATCATACCATGACTTCTCCATGCTATAAGGAGTCGAACCTTCTCAAACTCCAATTCTGAGTACATGCGCAAAACGATCAAAATCAGTGTCTGCACTGTTTAAGAAAACCTTGAGAAACGTAGAGGCCTTAATGATTAGAATCGGGTTTCGGAGCCCAGTATACTTTACTTCTAATAAGGAACCCCCAGAACAGTATAGGGGTTTTGGGGCCCAGTATACTTTACTTCTAATACGGAACCCCCAGAACAGTACCTTAAGAACCCAAAACCCACTGTTTTGTAGGTTCTTATTATAAAGCCTAAAATGGGATTTATAGGGACCCTACAAAAAAAAGTAGGTTTTGGGTTCTTAAGGTATAGGAAATTATTTCAGAAAGCCTGGGGCTCCCTTTGGGCGAACATTTGCTATGCGAGAACCCCCCCGCCCCACGCGGCAGCTAAGAAATTAAGGGGCGAAACCAAATTCCTAGATTCAGTTTCCGAAAAGCCGTCCCAAAACCCAGAAAAGCAAGACCATAAGCCCTAAACACCCTACTGCACCTTGAAGCTTGAAGCTTAGGGATTTAGCGCTTCAGGTTCAAAGGGTCAGCAGTGAGTAAGTACCGCGCGAAAAGGAAAAGTCAGAAATCCAGCCCTGATGTTCTTATTTCCAGGGTTCTTGGCCGGACCGTCCGAAAGGAAAATAAGAAATTTTCGGGCGTCGGATTTGTAGATGAAGGGACTTAGGGCTGGGATCTAGGGATTCGGTGGGTTTATTTGTTGCAGGGGATTGGTGTTTAGAGCCCGGGAACCTCACCGCAAAATCCGACCCTACGTCGAAATCCGAATCCTCAATAATCCCCTAAACTCTGAACCCCAAGAAGCTAGGCAGAGAGCCTCACGACTCAGCCGATGTCTCTCGGACTCCTCCAAGCGCCGTGCCAGATCCTCAAAGGGATGCTAGCAGCTTAGGGTTTAGGGTTTAGGGTTTAGGGTTTAGGGTTTAGGGTTTAGGGTGCGAGCTGTCGATGTGATATTTCCCGTCTTCAACGACTTGGTGGATAAACCCTAAACCCTAAACCCTGAAACCTAAACCCTAAAAGCCCTAAACCCCTAAACCCCTAAACCCTAAACTGACTGGCTCCCAGGCCTTGCAGCACATGTGCGCTTTGATTTGTGTTGCTCTGCCTCGCTCACGTGACTATTACGGCCCTATGTTAGACTCGTAAACCCTGAACCTTTCTAAACACGGGACATCCATGAATACAACCCTCTGCGGCTGTGGGGGCAGAAGCTGCCCTCTACCTTACTCCAAGGCGGTATAGGTAGGATGGCGCATAGAAGACCACGGCGTCTAAACTAAACTATTCCGGTATGAAACCGTAAACCCAGCCCCCATGAACCGATAATATCGGATATCCCAAGACGTGGGTCGAGCTCCTTGCGATGTGCATCTCGGATGGAAAGCACTCATCGAAAGAGCACAAGAAGCTGATTTGCTCAGGAAGCCCCTGCAAAACAAACCCGCATCATCTGCAAAGAACCCCTGAACTCTGAACTAGACAAAAACACAACACGACTCTAAATCCGAAACACAAAAGCAACTGCCAAAACCATCGTCCGCAGCATGTCAAAACGAAAAGCTCAAGTACGTAGGGAATCAGGAGCATCAACAAAATACTAAGCAAAACGATTAAACTACCGTTGAAGGTATTGTTTTTAGAAAAGTAACTAAGGGGGTCTGTGAGGTCGATGATGGTGTTGGGCATAGTCTAACATTGGTGGGGCTATGCAGGGATATTGTTTTGTTCAGGCTGCCAGGTTAGGGACCCCGACGACATAATGTGACCGTATCTGCTGCTACACAATCCCCATCCATAAGGGTTGCCATAGAAGTAGACTGGGATGATGACTGCGTTAGGAAGTGTAAGGCTCCGGGTGAGGTGCTGTTTTAGGGTTTAGGGTGCTTCTGCTGCGGAAGCGTAGTCTCAAGTGTTAGCTCAAAGCCCCAATCAATGATCGCACAAGATGGAGTAGCGCCCCTGTCTTCTTTATACGGCTATATACCAGCCTGAGACGAGGGGCCAGAGCCCATGCCCCACGCCACGCTCCCAACGCGAACCATGCCCCAAACATTGAACCCCAAGCCCCCAACCCTGATTAACAGTATTCCAAACCCAATGCCCCAAACCTCAAACCGTAACGCCATTCTTTTCTCGCTTCTCACTCCGGCATCTGGCGCAAAAAACGTCCGGTTTCTGAAAAACCGGCGAATACGCGCCCGACGGGGTACAGGGGGCACCTGCCAGAAGCTGGACCGAAACATCTGGTGGTCCATCCTAGGCTCTTCATGAACGTGGGCATGCAGGGGCTTCTCGTGCGTAACGTTTAGGTATTTTATGTGCTGTTCGGGGGTGCATGCGTGGGGTGTAGGGCTTTTATGGTTTAGGACTGAGATTGACAGCTTGGGAAGGACGGTTTGGTACTGCTTGCCTGTCCTGTTGGTGACATTACATTTGATCATGTTTTCTCGCATGTTCAGCAGAACCAGTCGCTACAAGAAACGTTGCTGGTTGATGTCATCCAGTACGAGTTTGGCTGACAGCATTCTGTTCTGTGTAATCTTGGTGCTCCAAGTAGCACTAGCACTGCTTGGAATTTCGTGCGCGTCGTCTTCTTGGCCGTCTTCGTGCTACTCCGAATTGTGCACTTCGCTGGTTGTTCTTAAAATAGCCACATTTCATCGGAATGGTGGAGTCGGCTCGAGAGGCTTAGGGTTTCTGACTCGAAACCGAGAGGATCTATCGCCAGATGCTAAGGGAAGAGCAGCCGACAGTCGGGTTCAAACCTATAAACCCTAAACCCCAAAACCCTAACAAGCCGAGGATCACATAGTGCCATGCCAGGGCCGTAATGTTGTGCCGACAGACATCTGGCACACAGACGCCAAAGACTTCCAAAAAGGTCATTGCATCCAGGCCCAGTTTCTTGAGCTCCTGCTTGATTGCCTCCTCCTGGGTTTAGAGTTTGCGGGCTAAGTGGTGGGGATGATGGCGTCTTTGCTCTTGACAGGCGAAGGCCTCCCGAAACGAAAAACAGCTTTCATCCACTCTGTCGGCGAAATTAATCCTTATACACTTACGGTTTAGGGCTTATAGGGTTTAGGGTTTACTTGGACGAACACATACCCAAAACACTCCAACGATTAAGGCCCCGAAACAAAGGGGGCTCATGGACTTGAGTCAAGTTTCTTCTTGCACGACATTCCTCGGCGAAGCGAGCCACGATTTTAAGCCTGTCTCCCTTAGCTCTGGCGAGAGGATTTGATGGTGTCTGCGGCTTAGGGCCAGGTTTAGGGTTTAGGGGTTGCGCGGCTTATAGGGTTAAAAGATGCTTGGGCCTTTAGCGCTTCGGGTGTCTGCTTGACACCGCTTTGCACAGAATGGAAGGCGCTCTGTTCAAAACGAAGAGTACCAATCGTGTTCGAGCCCATGCTGATCGTGCACTAGAAGAGAGAGTCACAGTTCAGTCTGCTGCACGCAGAACTCCTGGATCCGATTTGAGACCGTGCCAACAAGCCAACAATCAGCAGGGAACTTCGCACATGGGACTTTAGCATCATTGAACTCTTGAAAATGTAATATTGTCCTCCCAAAAACGACCGAACAGGTGGGCTACAGACCAGTCTAAGTAGGTCATGTCTGCCAAACTACCTGCACGAAAGTGTGCAAAGTAGACAAGTAAGCACCGGAGAGTACTTGAGCCTGGCCAAGCAGAATCATGTAGGTCGTTGTCTAAATTAGGATACCTTTTAGGGTCCTCTTTATAAGGGTGCCGTACTATATTGGGGACTTAAAGAGGGACCCTAATTTCGAGAACTACCCATGTGAACTCACGGTGCTAAAGCCGAGCTTCACCGTGGCATAGGCTCCGCCATGAGCGAAACAGTCCATCGCCTGCATCTTGAAGTCGTAGACGTAGTAGGGTGGCATGCCTGGCATGCTTGGGTTTCAGTTTGGGGGTTGAGGTTTAGGGTTTAGGGCCTAGGGTATTAGGTTTAGGGGTTTAGGGTTTGGGGTGGACATTAAAAGGGTTTAGTGTAAGATTTAGGACCCGACTCGAAATCATCCCTTTTTGACGTATAAGCCTTTGTACTGCAGAACTGATACCAACACACATGATGAGATGACTGTGACCTGCTTCTGCTACAACGACGACAGCCTCACCAATGACATTGTTCTACTGACCATCACGACTCCTCCTCCTCCTCTTCCTCCTCCGCCACCTCTTTCTCTTCCTCCTCCTCCGCCTCCTCCTATACCCTAAAGCTCGAAGCACCAACCTGAAACCTTTCTCCTCCTACATCAAAAAAGCCATCGAGTCTGCCGGCCCAGGCACCTGTCTTCTCTAGGAAGCGCTGTGCCCCAAAAGCTTCCAAGCAAACAGCAAAAGGATCTTCCTTTGCTTCTTGCCTATAGGCTCCATTGTAGTTCCTTTTTGGGGATACCTTATAGAATCCTTAATATATAATTGGTTAAACCAAAAAAGGAACTACAATGGAGACTAAAGGTGATTTTCAAAGCAGGAGTGGCGTAAGGGTTTGGGCATGGATTTGTCCAGATTAGTACTTCATAGGATTGATGGTGCTTCAGTCTTTGCCAAGGTGGGTGATACAAGCCTTGTGATAGGGTTCTATGTCGCCTCACAGACACTAAGCGTGCTTGAGAGGATCTGATAGGGATTTCAACTTTATTCCATATACAAAACGGCCAAAAAAAACAGGTTCTGTAATTGGCTGAGTAAGCTTCGAGGGAAAGACGCTGGTCCAGGACCGTTGCGTCTGAAGCATTGGCATCCTGCAAACGGTCATGGTTTCATGTTGAAACACCCTACTGTACAACAGCGTGGCAAAACCTAAGTTAGATGTTATATAACATATATATATATATACATGTTATACCATATTGTGTTGTCTATCATGAATCACGAATTATGACAGCCTCCTATAAGCCGAAGGCTCTGTTTAGCAAGCTTCAAGGGTCACAACAACTTGAGCCGGAAAGACCAAGACAACCCAGCCTTACGTATTGAACCCTATTGGTTTACAACATATACCAAAAAATATATAACGATAGTGTTTAATGGTTCGTTGGATTATGATATACTAAATTTTACAAAATGACATTCTAGTATATTATTATACTATGTCATCATTTTAGAAAACCGACCATTGCACCATAACTGTGTCTTTCGTACACATATAGAGCGAAACATAGTAGAACAAAATGTAATGTGATATTACAGCGCAGTATTATACTTGTTTAGATCAAAACATGTCATATTGTGCAATATTATATGATGACATGCTATCTTATGTTATGTTGTATTGAAGTATACCATATCATGTTGCATTATGAAAACGACATTTTACTTTGTAAAAGCATATATTCATACCTATTGCAGTATATTCTATTCTGCTGTGCTGCATGTTGCATGCTATTTAGTATCATGCTATGTTATGATATATTCAACTGTGTTAAATTATAGCATCTTTTAGTGTGGTATAAAAAACTGTATTTTACTCTGCTATATTTCATATTATCTACTTTGTAGTATTATTTGATATTGCATGCTTATATCATGTCATTTTGGATTATAACATACGATATTGGATTATAATAGTCTTTTCGATTCTGCAAAATTATACTACTGCTCTTTTCGACTCTACTACACAAATATTATGTCATATTCGTTATCTTGCATTATTTTTATTATGTTATATTCTGCTATACTATACTAACTGCATGTTCTGAATGAGTCGAATCTTGTGAGAACCTACTCTCATCCGGCGGAATACAAAAAAAATAGCCTGATGATAACTCCCACTAATTGAAGACGTATAACTTCCGTTTATTGAAGACATAGGGTCGAGGGTTGAACAATGCCTGAAATCCTTGTTGAGGGTGGTTCCGGGTTTAGGATTAACCACTCAAAGCATACACTTCAAACCCTGCAACCTATGCCCTAAAGCCTAATATAAGGGCCTTCATAATCGGAATAGGGTTTTGGGGGGTTTCCTTATTAAAACTATAGTATAGTATTAGGGCCCCCTACATTAAAGCCGAACACTGCCCCTAAACCCTAAACCCTAAACCCTAAACCCTAAACCCTGTCCTGGAGCGCCTTGACCAGCAAGGCTACGAGAAGGTCGAACTGTTCAGTCCCCTCCTTCCAGGTCTATAGGGGCGTAGGGGAGACTTTACACGGCGGGGCGTCTTAAGCAGAACGGTTTAGGGTTTTTTTTTTTTTTAAGGGCCTTT
>CAJNDV010025858.1:36523-58886 GCA_905221635.1 Symbiodinium sp. CCMP2456 | reverse complement strand
CATGCCTGTTGCTCAAGGTTCTAGCAGAGTACGATCTACAGCTGTGCGCCTGTAGTAAAAGAGACTCCTGTGTGCCTGTGTTCCTGTACGCCTCAGAGAGGGGATACACGCCCAGGTTACATCTCATGGGGGGGGGGGGCGGGTTACCGTCAACTTTGGACTAAGACTATCCCCACGAACACCCTGGAGAGCCCTGAAACCCCAAAAAGCATCCCGAAATCCCAAACCCTGATACAGTCCAATCCTAAACCCAAACCTTAAGCCTAAACCCTAAACCCTAAACCGAAAAACCCGAACCTTAAACAGCAAACAGCAAACCCCAACATGCAAAGTCGGTGGTTCTCTGCCACCGCGGGTTTTTTGAGAAACCGGGCGCTCTTTGGATCCTGGTGTCACACGGAACCAGTTTGAATGGAGTACCCTAGCAGAATGGTAGTTTCGAATCACACCTAAGCTTTGCACAGGCTACCTCGAATCCATCTGAGAACGGGCGCTCGCAGCCTGTGAAGCGACCGATGAACATGGCAGCACGCAAGCAGTCTCAACGCACATGTGCAGTTCTGGTTACATTGTTTGGAATTTTTGGAAATGTTTCACAGGTTAAGAACACCTGCAGACGGGTTCAGCATGGAGCAAGCATTGGGGACTGTCATACTGCTCTTGTAAGCTCACTGCCAGCATAGGGTAATGATGATTCACTATGTACAGCTCGCGTAAACGCGCGAAAGCTCAATGGAATGGCTGGGAAAAGCCTTTCATCTTGCGGCGAAGCCCTAGTGCTGAAATTTCATAGGTTCCAAATTCAGATTTAATTTGGTCCGTGCCAATGGGGCGTTTGCGGAAGCTCTGAGGAAGCCGGCTTGATGTTGAGTCGCAGTATGTCAGCATACGTCAGCGTAGTCTTCCCCCAGAATACCCAAGCCCTGAACCTCATCATATAAAGGTGTTCTAGTACTACACACTACGACTACGGCCGACGATGATGACGACGACAACGACGACGACCACTGCTGCTACTGCTGTTGCGAATGCTACCATTGTCATGCAGCAGTATAGGTCGTATTCGCACCCCGGGCTACCAGTACTAGTACCAATACCAGTACTACTAATTACTGCTAGCACAAGTAGTGCTAGTACGGGTATTAGTACAAGAACAAGTACTGCGTAGCATTAGTATTACTACTGCTACTGCCACCACAACAACAACTACTACTACCACTACCACGACCACTACCACTACCGGTACCGGTACCGCTACCGCTACCACTACCACTACCACTACCACTACCACTACCACTACCGCTACCGCTACCGCTACCGCTACCGCTACCGCTACCGCTACGACGACGACGACGACGACTACTACTACTACTACTACTACGACTACTACTACTGCTACTATGGACGACGACCACGACGATGACGAAGTCGACCGTAACGATGAGCAGCATGATGCCCTGCCTCAGTAGATGTTCATGCGTTAGACAGTCACAAGCTAACACGATGTCTAGTAGGATGCTTAAGCTTTGCCGTTCCAACGGGCACAGTGCGAGCTGCTGCTGCTACAGACCCCTATAAGTTTCATAGTATATTTCTGTTAGGGCGTGTTCATGTTTTGTGCAAGGTATTCCGGCAGAAAGGCGCAGAGCCTGATAGAAGAGAGCTTCGAGCTGGGTTGTCGACCCGACTTCTCCGTCCATGTGTTCAGAGGTCACGAATTTGCTTGCGGGCTCCTTTCACCGGATGGGTCGGGTCATGCATCAACAAGCCCAAAGACTCCGAAACAGTCTTAACGAAGCAATTCGCCTGCCGTTATGGAGGGATATTAAACAGGATTTTAGGCTGTGTATTCCTTAAGATAAGAAGAGGTATTGCTTAAGGAGAGGGATTTTGGAGTCTTTGGGAGCAGGCCTGCTGGCTCCTTCCAGCACAGCGGCCTCGTTCTAGGAAGGGACGTTGGATGCGTTCGGATGCTCTTGCGACCCGCAGCACTGAGCTGTATGAACTTGCCCTAACATAGGGGTCGGAGTAGTTTGTTTGTAATACGAACAGTCCCGACTATGCATGCGAAACTCTACACTCCATACCAGTGGAAATCTGACAAGTGCAGCACCTTGGAGCCACAGAGCCTCCTGTCAAACTCTAAAGACGCAGGCAGCACATGGGGCAGCGAGCCTGTAAAAGCAGGGCATCTGCAGTGGTCCGAGTTCACCAACCAGAGGCAAATATCCGGGTACCCTAACAACAATAATCGCCCCTTAACCCTTAACCTAAAGCCAACCCCTGAATGCCCAGAACTTAGTTCCTAAAATCAACACATCCTTACAATTCGATTCCGATCCGCTTGCCCCGGCAGCAACGGTGTTTTCAATTCCAAACTTTCAGAACTCATGAACAGGTCTCGGGCTTGGCCCCTAAACTGTGCACCCTGATAGCACCTCGTCTCTGACCAGTGTGCTACATAGAAGCAAGAAGCATGCTGATAATGATCAATACATGAACACTATGAGCAGTAGCGGCGACAGTATCGACAGCAAGAACAGCAGCAATGACGGTAGCATAAACATCAACGGCACTGCTAGTACTAGCGTTGCCACTAACAACACAAGGTTATACTAAGCTGTGCCAGATGGTTAGGTTTTAGCAATGACAACAACCTGCCAAATAGGAAGCCGGGCTTTTAGGTGCTGTTCTGCGCGAATCGAACAGGAGCAGAAACTGTAGCTACACTAGCAACGAAATCGGAGTGCAGTCTGTACCCTGAACCACTAAGCCCGAAAGCTGGATTTTCAGGAAGTATAACACAAATGCAAAACACCCAGGCAGGCACAAACGCACCTCTAAGTGCTTCAGGTCCAGTCGCGTGCCGCTGCCAGACACGCTTTCGCCACAACGAGATGAACAGGCGGATCTGTTGATCTTTACATGGGTTGAGTAGGGTTTTATGTGTCTTTTGCAGGGTTATAACGGTTCCTGTTTGTAAGTTCCTTGTTTTCCCGAGTTCGGGCTTAGGGCTTATGGTCCCTGCATTTCAAAAGCGACATTATCTGCGTTGAGCTTGGTTTGAAGGCATCGGGACCCAATTCTTCAAGGGAGTCTCTGTGAGTAACCCTAACCTTCTAGGTACCTACTATATAGGGCCCTAGGGGCTCTAGTACCCTATATAGTAGGTACCTGGGGGGTTAGGGTAGCCCGCAGAACAACTGCTGGAGGTTGCTCAAGGATCGGTCTCTGTTCGGCACGTTTGCTGGGCATCAAATGCGGACCCTCAACTCCCAAAGCCCTAAACTATTCAAATAAACCCTAAACCCTTAAAGCCCAAGACCCTAAACCCAAAACCCTTAAAGCCCTAGACCCTAAACCCTAAAAGCCCTAAGCCGATTGAATCCGTCAGCCCCCAGCTCTCCCTTCGAGAGAGATCAGGAGATTCTCTTGAAATAGCCGTCCGGGAACTGAGCGATTTCGAAGGGGAAAAAGCTCAGCACTCTGTAAAGCTAGACTCTTTTGCGTTCCGGTATCGATAGTGTGTGGCTTAGTTGGGGGGGGTTAAGCCGACCCTAAACCCTTAACCCTATAAATCTTGCGAGGGTGGATCAAATGGTTCTGCAATATGGCGGTGAAAGGGAGCTCTGTACATGCGTAATTGGGGTTTGGGGTTTAGAGAATTACACATACTGTTTTGAATCTGGGGTTCCTTCTTAGCTGTAGTATAATGTACCCCAAGCCCTATTCTACTTCTGGTTGAGCTATTGTGGCTCCCATGTATATACTTGAGAAGAAGCATACAAAACAGAACGCAATCGACCAGAAGGACTCTTGACAATCTAAGCTGGATACGATCGAATCGCTTGCTGTCTTCGGTCGAAGTCATACAGCAAAATATGCGTCTCGTGAAGGCTTCTTCTAGTCTGACCATTGGCAAGTCTCAGCAAAATTGCCTACTTTCCGTAGTCCAACACGAACCGACGCGAATAGCCGCTGACATTATTCAGAAACAGCTCAGATAAACAGAATATATGCTGATTTGTTTCAGAGAGACGAACCATCCCATTATTTCTAGCATGTTAAGCTCTGGAAGACTGGATAAAACTTCGTTTGGTGTCAATCGATTATGTGCAACCGGCCCTAAACCCCTAAACCCTAAACCCCTAAACCCCGGAATCCTAAACCTTAAACCCCTAAACCCTAAACCCCTACACCCTAAACCGCAATCCTAAACCTAAATCCGGAGACCCCCCGAAAGCATCCGAAAGCCTGGTTTCGCAGGTCCTGGTGGACTCGGAGTACCTCGTGCCGTCCCAGGGGCGGCAGAGCATCACGTTCAAGGCGCAGCTTCCCGGGGCTCGGTAGTAGAGGAGGTAAGCTTTAACCTTTTTGGGGGTACTAAATGTAAGGGCCTTAATAATTAAAATAGGGTTTTGGGGCCCGTTATACTATAGTTATACTACGGAGCCCCCAAAAATGTTACAGGTAGTTATTTAGGCCCCTATGCTAAATGGTGTTTTAAACCATGTATATTCTACAAGGTTAAAGCTTTAGTTCCAGCATGTCTGTGATGTCAGCTGTCAGAAACAGGAGGTACTGCGACGCAGGCATGGACTTAAAGTCTTTTTGCCAAATGGCCGTTAGCCCAAAATCTTCTTAATTCACATGACGAGGAAGGTGAGATTCATTGCCGGCACTACTACTACTACTACTACTACTACTACTACTACTACAGCCATAATTTGACAGAGACGTGATGGAGTAACGTGTATCAAGCAGGAAAGGTTTAGGCTTTCGGATTTCGAGCTTCTAGAGCTGAGGGGTCTCAAGTTATGCATCCTCCTCCTCATCCTTGTGAAGGACTTTGTATGTGAATACAGTGTATACCATGCAACGATCGTGATCTTCTGGTAATATCCGGCTTAGTCACCCGTGTAATAGTACAGAATTCAAAGGCATTCTGTTGAACGACTAGAACTTGTGAATTTTGCATTGTAGGCAAGCCCTGAAACCATAGTGTTTTTGGGGAGTATGTCCGGCCGGCGTGCAGGCTTGCGTGTTTCGAACATAGAAGCCTGCAGATGCAGTCGTCCTACTCTGAGACGAGAATCCAACCTCCCCGGCTGTAAACATAGCCGTAGAACAACCACGAAATGTCCCCAAATCCAGGAAACTAGCTGCATAGTGCAGAGGTAGATTTCAACAGTTTCTGCAGGTGTTTCAGAGGGAGTTGTAGGGCTTACGGAGTTTTAGGTTTAGGGGAATACACCACCTTTTTCCCTGGAATCCCACTCACCCACGCCAAGGTCGAGGATTCACGTCTTTTGCGTGTCAAGGCAAGGTGCTCCGTATTTTCTCGGACTGCTGGCCTTCGCACAGGTGCCCGTCGCTCGGGCTTAAGCCCAAAACCTACGAGTTAAGCCCAAAATTCCGACCCACCCTAACCCCCCCCGTTCAGCTGGCATCGGCTCATGATCTGTCTGTGAGCTGTTTGGACGGAATTCGTCGTGTTGCGCAGCTCTCAGGCTCGAAGACCTTTCCGAGCTGAGAGATCTTCCGATAGCGGAACTCACGCCATCTTTTCCCGATTAAACTGCCTTCCATGTGGTTCTTCAGGCGAGGTCGGGTAGGGACTCGAGAAAGAAGCTGTGGAACGATTCCTTCGTCGTATACATTTCAGAGATGAAGTTGCAAATGTCCCAAGATCCTGCTTCAGGGCAGGGGCTGCTTAAGACCCCACAGTTTTGTGTACTCGTGCATCCTAGCATATACATATTCCAACATCATTATTGCCATTCATTGCTATTCTATTCTCCCCTCTGATCGTCATTATCACCATGGTCATGATGACTATGTTGGCAAGCTCCACTCCCAAGATTCACTAGTATAGACGTGTCGGGAAGAGCTGTGTCAGTGGTTTAGGGTTATATAGGGTTTCGGGAGAGCTTGGAGACCACACCATCCGACAGGGCCCGAATTCTCAGGAGAGGTCCCATAGTGATGTATGGAGTACGACGCAGTGCTGCTACCCAGCGACACTTCGGAATCCTGCTTCTGTTTATCTGAACCCTTAAGAAACCCTAAACCCTAACCCTTAAGCCCTTATCTTTGGATTCCCTGATCTGCTTTCAGACGCTATCATAGGCAGGTCACAGGAATTAGGCACCTCACCATCTAGTAATCATTTCGGCTTTTCGTTCACTGCCATCGATAACTACTTAAGGGCCGCTTTATGAGACCCTATAATAGTTCTATGTTGTAAGGCCCCTGTATGATAACTATGAGAACCGCCGAATACGCCGATAGACTATAAACTATCTTAGGGCCTCTGTATTGAACTTATAAATCCCCAGATGGTGCCGATGTTAATCATGCAAGAACCAGTGAGGCCCCTATCTAAGCCGAAGCCCCCAAACCCTAAACCCCGAACCCGAAACTCTAAACCCTAAACCCGAAACCCCAAACCCGAAACCTGGCACGCCTGAAACCCGAAACCCTATAATATACAAACCCTAAACCCGAAACCCTAAACCCTAAACCCTAAACCCGAAACCCGAAACCCGAAACCCGAAACCCTAAACCCTAAACCCTAAACCTCAACCGTCCTTCAACGCCCTCCCTCAGACGGCGAGGTCGAAACAGCCCAAAGGAGAAGAGGAGTCCACCTCTTCCGTGGCCCAGGAGACTGGGATTCGGTTTGGGGGTTACTGTAGGGGCCTTAATCAATTAGAATAGGGTTTTGGGCTCTTTGATAGTATAGTCATAAGATGGAACCCTTAGGAATAGTATTGGTAATTGTATAGGCTTCTACGTTAGTGTTTAGGGTGCGGGGACTGGGGTTTCGGGTTCAGTAGGGGGGTTTAGGGATATCAAAGTTTTGGGGGGGTTGGAGTTGTTTGGTCTGTTAGTGATTTTCTCTCTTCACCGGTTCTCCGTACACGTATATTTGTCTATGTTTCTCTCTCTCTCTCTCTCTTTCTTGCTCACTGTCTGCATTGCGAGTCTGCATGTCGTTTTCTCTTGTTGGTCCTGCACGCATAGAGGCATACCTCCTACTTAAGTACCGACATGCATGCATACATGTATACATACATACCTACAAAGATGGATTGTTTCACGTACCGAAGGATGCCAAAGGGGCCTCCACGTACGGCACCGCCCCGAGCTCTGAAGTCGCAGAGGCACCACGGCCAATGTCTGTATCGATGTGCTTCAAGAATCTTAATGTTGCGGGGCTTAAGGTCTTTGATGTAGGGTCGTTGAAGATTACACGGCTTAGCAACAGTTTGAGTTAGGGCTTTGAGTCTTCATGTTCAACCTACGACGATGCTGTGTCTTACGACTTTCGGTTCGGTTCCGGCGCTTCAGAGTGGTATATAGCAAAATGGGTCATCGCCTCGTGGCCCGGGAGACTACAAAATGCAGCCCACAATTGCCCGAGACTCGCAGCCGTCAGGTAGAATATTTGTAGCATCACAGCGTGGCTGGCTGTACGTTGTTCCTTGCACCCTCCCTAGTTGGACATATTGGGCATGTGTTCCAGCGAGCTCAGCGGCTGAGCTTGTTGGAAAAGCCCACATAATAGATCCAAGATCTTGACCCCAAACTCCATCAAGGCGACAGGAGCTGAGACTCTAGAATAGCAGTCATTCATGTGTAGGCGGTATCATGGTCTATAGGGATCAGGATGATTGCAGAGCACACTAACATGCAGTTGACCATCCCTGAAGCCCAAAACCCTAAATCCAAACCCGAATTCGGTAAATCCAAAACCCTATAACTCTAAACCCTATAACCCCAAACCCAAATGCCGGGCCCCTGCCAAAAAATGCGGTTGGAGGTCCTCCGGCGGCGCTTCAGCTGGCATGAGCGTGGAGAGCCCATGCAACTGCTGATGACACTCGGGTTTCGGGTTTAGGGTTTTCCTGTCGAACGTGCACGCGGGCCAACTCGGGCTTGGGCTTACACCATAGGACTCAGCATGGGGGTTTTCATCGAGTCTACGATAGTCGTTGACATAGGGTGTTGTAGGGTCCATTACCCATGAAGATCCATAAGACATATTCTGTGGCCACAAATTACCCTAACCCTCCAGGTACCTACTATATAGGGTACTAGAGCCCCTAGGGCCCTATATAGTAGGTACCTGGAGGGTTAGGGTTACCTCTGTAGGAAGCCTTGCATGATCAAGGTTATGCTATACTTGGTGCACGCAGCCCTAGAGGCGCATTGGATATGGGAGTTTCCGAAAATTAGGGTACCTTAATTTGGGGGTCCTTATACTAAGGATCCTACTATTTAGGGTACTATATTAGGGTCCCCTATTTTCGGAAACCCCCATATGTCCTCACGGCGATATTCATCTGTGGTAGACACATGCTCAAACTTGTTGAAGATGCTCTCGCACGCTGTTATGATATCAACGCCTACCACTCAACATCGTTTAGGGTTTATGTTCCAGGTTTAGGGTTTATAAGGTATAGGCCAAAGGGTGTACTATGCGTCATGGCTGGAAGCGGTGGTTTCCTATACGAGATCCTACCTGGCGCAGATAAACCTAAAACATCCTAAACCTAAACCTGTGGCAGCCTTACTTAAGCCAAAGCAGGTATGGACCCCTCCCAAAACCCTGAGCTCAGCAGCTCGCCGAGGCAAAAGTGTCATCGGACTTCTTGCCGAATAATTGTAGGTAATGACATGATGAGTTCGGTAACAGTCGGGTGGGTCCGCGGCTCAAGGGTCCAAAACACCTAGCAGTGAGGCATTTAAGCTTGGGTGATCGTATTTCTAGATCAGTATCATGTGGGAAAGTATGTGTGATAGCAACATCCCTGCATAGTTTATGGGTACTACACGGACCCTGATTACAATAACTGTGATCCAAAACCACCTGAACCCTAAACCCTCAAGCGCGAAACCTCTGAGCCTTACTTCTGAAAACTAGACCCTGCAGTAAACCATAAACCGTGAACATTTTGTTGCAAAGCCGGTCTATGACGCTATATAGGCCCTGGAGAATCTGCACAAGCTCTTTCAGTTTCACGGTAGGGTTTCTGCTGCAATCCGAGGATGGCAGTGATCAGCGTGGGCGGCCAGTATGCCGCACTTGGAGTGGCTTTGCTTTCTCAGCTTGGGGTGTAGGGTGGACGTCGGGTGGATGTGTTGGAGGTTTTGTTGACGTAGATCTAGACAGGTTGTGCCTCAAATGGCGCGCCCCCAAACAAGGGCTCCACAGCGCTGGATGCTATGGCCTTGGACAGTTCAAATCGATGCTGCCTTTGGTAGCAGGAGCCTGCGTCAGCAGCTGATAATAATGAGGAGGAAGAGGAGGAGGAGGAGGAGGAGGGAGGAGGATAGTCAGGACGATCAGGATGAGGACGCCGCCGATGACCATGATGATCATGATGAAGATGACGATCATGGCCATGACGGCCATGATGATCTTGTTGATGGTGTTAATGACGATGATCATGATGTTCATAATGACGATGGTGGTGATGATGATGATCGTGATGGTGATGGGTGATGGCGATAGAAGCAACCACGATGAAATCATTGAACAGCACGACCACCAACAAACAAGTTGTTTATCATCATTTCGTGGCTAGCTACGAAAGAGCGAGCCTTGCTAACATGTCCATGTTGCAGAGGTTATGGCCTTGACGGTCTATACTTCCAGCGGCCTCTTCGTGACCTGTGATTCGCGACAGCAGCCGCTCGCGATTGCATTTGCCTGCCGCTTGCCTAAACCCTAAATCCCTAATCGACGAGGGCACACATTGATCCCTCTGCACACGCTTGGAACAACTGACGGCACACTCACAATATAGGGCTTGGGGTCATTACGCTGCTGAGGGTAGCCCAGGGTTCCTCAATATGCTATTAGATACTGGTTTCGCGACAGTTGTTTAATGTCCCTCGTGAGTCTGAGGTCGTTGAGGAGATGTAGATACTCCAGATCTCGAAGTTTCGGCCCAGACTTGAGCATTGGCACGGGTCGTTAGGTTTCCCATGATTGTTCAGCGGGGGCTCTTTTCTGGTCACCCGGTATCCTTTTACATTTTACACTTCCACACCACCAATAGACTACCAGTCAAATCGATACATCCAAAGCATTTGAGAACCTCCTTATTGCCAGAGTCCTGCTTTCTTTTGGGTGCTCTGAGATCCCAATTTAGAGAACCCCCCTCCCCGGCCCAACCTGTAGACACCAGGTGAGTGCACGAAGTCCAGCATGCGTTGCTTCGTTCTCTTCGCCATGCTCCTTGGCCAATCCTAGGGATTCCTGTTGCTTTGTCTAGGTCGGCTTTCCTATAACATGTTAACATGTCCCTAAACCCTAAACCCCAATACCCTAAACCCTAAACCCTAAATCCTATACATGTTAATAGGGAGCCCGCAGGAACAGGTCCTTTTCTTTCGGCCGAAGCGGGGCCCAGGATCGTGTCGCTGCTGATTGCACTCCGGCAAATTGCCCGGCAGAGGATCTACTACGAGATGCTTCGCCCCTGGGCCCTGCACCCTAAGAGTTCCCGGTTCAGGGTAGTAGTAGGCTTAGGGGCAGGTAACCTTAACCTTTTGGGGCTTATATAATCCTACTATAACTCAAAAGGTTAACCTTTTTTGGGCTAAGGTACTCAGCCCCTACGTAGGAGATTATCCAAGACTAGCCTAAACATGTTCAGCATGTGACCGTTTGCCCAATGGGTAGGCTTGCCGGGTCTGCTGCAAAGCCTTCTTCTTCCCTCCTCTGCTTTAGGTTCAAGAGCAGAGAAAAGGGGCCCGAAATCGGGTTTAGGGGTTTAATATAGGGGCCTTAATGATTACCTACATTATTGTGGCGGCTCCTTACTATAAATATAATATAATAGGCCCCAAAGCCCCATTCTAATGATTGAGGCTCCTACATTAGGGTTCTCTCATCCACTACCCATGAAGTCTGCAGCCCCTGGAGCTTCCAGGCGGGAGCTCCGTGGGGAGGCAATCCTTGTTCCCTATAGGGTGTAGGTGTTGAGGTTTGGGGTTTGGGGTTTAGGGTTTAGGGTTTAGGGTTTAGGGCTTAGGGGTTTAGGGTTTAGGGTTTAGGGTCTAGGGTATCAGGTGAAAGCGATTTGCAGTGTTGAGAGAGCAGTCGAGGTCGCGGAGCCTTGCTGGACTTTGAGACTGTCACCCCCTTCCACGATCCACTGTTTTTGCTTCTGACCTTCTGCCTGCTCATCTCCCTGACCCACATACTTGTGGCAGCGTGGCAGTACCACGAGGACGACAAGTCCGTAGACCAGTTCCTGGTCTTCGTGCGGCTTGGCTCCGCAATTAGCAGGCCCTTGGTGGGGCTCGTTTTCATGTGGTTGCGCACGGGCCAAACGAAGCTCTTCGCGGGTGCATGCTGGCCTGCATCTTGCCTCCTCATCAAGGTTTAAGTTGGCCCAACCCGAGTCCTGAACCTCGAGTCTCAAAACCAGATGAATCTTTCCTAAACCTTAAACCCTAAACCCGAAACCCCTAAAAGTTTAGGGACCCTAAACCCCTAAAAGTTTAGGGACCCTAAACCCTAAACGCTCCAGGAAAGCAGTGGTGGTGAAGTATGTGGCGCATTCTTGCGTCTTCCTGGCCTTCCTGTTTTCAGCGTACGACACAGCCGCTGGGACGAAGCAGGTTCTAGGGCGGCTAATCTCGGGACCTTAATTAGTTAGACTATAGGGTTAAGGGATATCGGACTGTTATCTTTTGGGTGACTTAAGGGGAGTACTGCTACTAGTTGTTCTGATCTCTTGATCGGGGAAATGGCCGGAACTTCAAAACGAAAGCCGTTTGTAGAGAGATCCCCGATCGGAACACGACATCGACGTACTACAGGGTTTCGAATGTTTCTGAACGCTTAATAGTAATACCTGCTTGTAGTTCCTACTACAACACACCGCACCAAAGCCGTACCTTTTTTAAATAATGCCCCTTTATTGCTGCAGCCGTTATCCCTGCTCTCGAGTGGCCACGGAAGTATCTGAACCATGGCATGTATTTGCAATCGAAAATCAAAAGGGCATGGGGCACTGTCAGTGAGCGTATATACGGATAGATAGATAGGTAGATAGACAGATAGATAGATAGATAGATAGATAGATAGAAGGAATAAGATAGGTCTATACTCTCCAGGGAATGAGTTGGCTCTCGGGAGATGGGTGCGTCTGTTTTCCTGCTCAGTTTGCAAATGCGCATTGACCCGAAGGCTAGTTCCCGTCCTGGCCGGTCATCGCGCGTCCTCTGCTTTGGCCTTCGACAAGCATAACACAGAGGCTTCAGCCTATTACCTCCTAGTGACACGGATCCTAATTACGATTTGGGGGCTTTGGGGACTTCCGACACCTGAACCCCCCAGCTAGCAGCGAGCATCGGCCACGTCGACAAAGATAAGTCTCGGAGCTCGAAACAGAACTCCAGACCCTAAGCCGCCCAAAAGCTTTGAATGCAGATCCGAACAACCCTAAACCCTAAAGCCCCATAAAGCCCCAAGGACTAAATCAGATCCCCTTAGCCCTAAACCCTAAACCCAAAGGCCCCAAAGCCCCAAGGACTAAATCAGATCCGAACCCCGGAACCGCAACATGGCGCACAGAAGGAAAACCAGCTCTTACCCCTCAGCAAGTATGTGGAGGAAGACCCGGTTGCGGCAAGGCCCGATTCTGTGTTTTGGGATTTAGGGTTTAGGGTTTAGGGTTTAGGGTTTAGGGTTTAGGGTTTAGGGTTTAGGGTTTAGGGTTTGGGGTTTAGGGTTTAGGGTTTAGGGGTTTAGGACTCAGGATTTCGGGATTTAGGGTTTAGGATTCTTCTTTCCTTGCTAGGTCTCCTTTAGAGATCAGAGTGGTTTAGGGTTTAGTGTTTAGGGTCCTAAACCCCAAAACCCAAGACCCTTAACACTAAACCCTAAACCCTAAACCCTAAACCCTTAACCCAAAACCCTTAATCCCTAAACCCTAAACCCTAAACCCTTTGAGATCCTAGCTCGCAGGCTCCTCCTGTCGCAGATGGCCATCGTCCTCGAGGCGTCTGCTGCTGAGGCCGTGGAGCGAGGGCATCTCGGCTGAAGGCAAAATCTCAAGAAGGTAATATAGGGGCCTTAATAATTAGATAGGGGTTTTGGGGGTTCCTTATTATACTTATAGTACAGAGTGTTGTTTTGTAAAACAGGGGCTTGAATCCGTACCTACATTATTTTGGGGTTCCTTACTATAGTTATACTATAAAGGGCCCCAAATGTTGATCATGTGCACATATAGTTGGTGATCCTTCATTATGTGTGTTTATCTTTATACAGTTGTATTTACTCATCTAGTACAGTTATGTATATAATGGCTGGATGCGTGTCTACCTCAGTCTCAATCTGATTGCATATATTGCAATTTTGTCAAGCGTGTCTGTATTTTCTGTGCTAACATATATCCTGATACAAAATGAATGCGTGTGCTCTCGCTCTCTCTCTCTACCTCTATACATACAATATATATATATATATATGTATGTATGTATGTATGTATGTATGTATGTATGTATGTATGTATGTATGTATGTGTGTGTGTGTGTAAAAGCTGTACTTTGCAACTGGATGTTCTGTGAAACCGTCGTAGACGGTGCAGTTGTTCAACTGGGGATTATCCTAAAACCTTGGTGTTTTCAAAACATTCTAGCGCTTGCGAAATGATATGGAGTTTGCCGGTTGCGGTTGCTGCACGCAAACACTGCGAAAGGTCGAACGGAACATACGTAGCCAACAGTGCAGCCTCTACCGACCGTTTACCATAGCTGTTTTCAAACTTTTGCCGTTGCTCTTAATGTTGCTGTATGACGACGTTACTGTGTGACGACGACCAGTATTCGTACTCGTACTAATGCGAACACTGGTAGTAGTACTACCTTTTGGTTCAAGTACTAGTAAATGGCTAGCATAAGTAGTAGTTATAAGTACTACTACCCGTGTCTGACGAGATTTTATCAAGCCCGCGGCTCGGAGGCGCCATATCCCAGAGGGTGTCGAGACGTGTACCTCCGAGGAGATGGAAGTCAAGGGATAATCAGCAAGAAGGGGCTGTGCATGACGACGGATCAGAGAGCGACAATGCCCCAACCCCATGTCCCTGGCTAGAGCCGCGCCCCAAGTCTAGACCCCGAAGCTCAACATCCGAAACCTCAATGCCCTGTTCCTGAAACCACTTTAGGGTTCCGTGTTTAGGGCAGAGGCTTAAGGATTCAGGGTAAAGGCCTCAGGGTTTGAGGTTTAGGGTTTAAGGTTTTGGGTTGGGTCGCAAGCCCTGAAGGAAAGTTATGCCTGCCTCTTATCTTCTTCGACGCAGGCCCGAGCTTTTGGGCTTGGCAGGGCTTCCGTTTTTGTGGGTACTTCTCTCAATTAGGGTCCCTTTCTAGGTTCCCAGAATCGCACGCCCCTACGAAAAGGACCCTCAAAGGGACGCTAATTTCGAGAACTACCCATCCGGTTGCAGGTTGCGGGCCCGAAGGAATTTAGGGGTTCCGGGTTTCGGCTGATTTAGTTAAGGCTTCTGGGGTTCAGGGCCTAACCCCAAGGGTCCATGTACCCACATAGTCATATACATACTTCGGCCTTCAAGTAGTCCCTATATAGGTACCCTAAACCCTAAACCCTATATAAGTACTTTTGGGGAAGCAATGTATCCACAAAGTAGGTACATGGACCCTTAGGGCAAGGCTGTAGGGTTGAGGGTCAGAAAGGAGCCTTGAGGAGGCCTTGGTTTTTACTGCAGGGTTTAGGGTTTAGGGGTTTAGGGGTTTAGGGGTGAGGGGTTTAGGGGTTCAGAGTTTAGGGTTTAGGGGCATTCTGTTTTTTCTGTGCTGATGACAAGGCAGGTCAGGCCTCTGCTTTGGGCCATGGCAGCTTTTGGTTATGTCACTTCGACCTTGGATCATGTTCTTGGAGGGTTTAGGGTTTAGGGTGTGCTTTCGCATGTTTGCATCTGTCATCCTTACCTCGTCTCCTGGTTCAGGGTTTAGGAATTACTTGTTGTCTGATCCAGCCATCCGCTTTTTTTCTGATGGTACCTATAGGCTCCATTACAGTTCCTTTTTGGGGTCCCCCGTTTAGGATCCTAAATCCAAAAATTGCTTAAACCAAAGAAAGGAACCACACCGAAGGCTATAGATATGGGCTATAGATATGTTGATGCCTCAAAAAAATCCCTCAAAGGATCCGTTATAGATCCCTTAAGGGAACCCGTATTGATCCCTGTAAAGGAACCTATAGGTCATGAATAAAACACTAAGCCAAGGCTCTTCACACCCTGCGCGGGTCCTCCTTGCATTGTGATGTCCCATATTGGGGAGGGGGGGAGCTGCAGGTCGGAGAAGCAAGCGTTTCAGACAAGAAAAGGCTAAAAGGCATCATGCAGCATCAGTTAACAAATCAATACAAAGTGAGCAGATAAACAAATATGTAAGTACGTATGTCTATATGTATATATATATATATGTATATATATATTTATCTATATGTCTTTCATTGCATAGAGAGGGAGAGAGAGTGTGAGAGAGTGTGAGAGAGTGTGTGAGAGAGAGAGAGAGAGAGAGCGAGAGAGCGAGACAGAGAGAGGGAGAGAGAGTGGACAGAAAAAACGAGCGAAAGAAACAAAGAGGAAAGACCCAACATGGAAGGGTCCCTGTTGTCAGGACACCCCCAGGACCTAAATAAGGTGCCTCAAGCCGTCAGTACCCCCATCGTATACCCGGGCTATACCACGCAGGTGCCATTGCACGTCGACGAGGTGCTGGCGGGAGCAGATTTCTTTGTAATGGCGAGTAGCAAAGCACAGAAAGGGTAAGTTCAGGGTTTCGGGTCTAGACTTCAGGGCCGTGCGCACCACAAGAACCGTTCAAACTTTGCTTCCTGCTGGAATTTCCGAGCAGAGATAGGGCTGTATGACGAACAGCAGGTCGTCTGGACCAGGTGTGCTGGGGGCTTATTGTGGGGTTCTAAGTGCACTAATAATTTGGTTGTAAGTTGTAACGAATCACCCAGAGCAAGTTGCACTTTCATAGAGCCAGCATGTTTGTGAGGTATGTTGGCATGGAAGGATTTGATGGAGTATGCTGGGATACGCCAGGATTTCGCATGGTCACTTCACTATCTGGCCACAGCGTGTAGCAATGCATGCTGCGTAGCTCGTATTAGGTAGATATGTTTCCAAGGTACACTGGCATCCTAGACAGGGCATTCGAAGCCGGTCTGTTTCAATCCACAAGTGGCACCACGCTTGTGCCATAGAGTGTGTCAACCATCATCGTGCAGTCTGAACTTTATCATGTGGGGTGCTCCATCCACAAGGTTTTGACATCTGCTTATTTCTCACCTTACAAGTCCTAAGCAGCTATGCTGTCTCCTCTGGGGCTTGCACGGAGATTATGGCTGCCTACTTGCTACGACCATACCGAGGCAAACTGAGGGTTTAAGGTTTAGGCCTTCAGATTTCTGATACCGTGAGCATGAAAAGAACTCCCGGGAATGATTGTGGCCGATGCTCCCTTCGGCAAAGACATCGATGGTTGCTATGTCGTGCAACGCCGTGCGCACCCCCGGTATTGTCTGGACTGCTTTAGTCGTCACTTGTTAGTTGATATGGAATTTTTGCCTTAACCCAAGATGAGATTTGATGCTGCTGCTACAGTCTTAACACTCTAGCTTCATGATTTGACACAGTTTATCCCTATGCAATACATTACTACCATCATATTTACCATATTTACCATTGTTATTCCTTATTCTTATACTATATTCTTCTGATTATTAGCATTATCATTCTTGCTTAGTTGCAATGCCAAGCCGAAACCCGAGCCCCTGAGACCGCTCAAGCCTGAATGGGCGTCTCAGAATTTGAGGCACCGCGGTGTAGTGTAGACCCTGAACAGCAGCATCCTTATGATACTCACCACCCCCTTCCCCAAAAAAGACAAGGGAACACGTTAATTTAAGAAATCCCTAAATCAGAGTTTGCAAACGCAGCGGGCCCGATTCGAGAAGAGGGGTCCCATGATGTTCGGGCACCTGCAAATGGTCCCTAAAAACCTAAGCGCTGGGAAGGAAGGCAGCCTGTCTATGGCCCAACTTCTGCTCGAGAATGCGCGAGTTGAGAAGAAACTCGGCACATAAATGTGGGGCTTAGGGTTTAGGATGGGATTTCCCCTAAACCCTGAACCCTAAATCCTAACCTTTCGTTCGGTACCCCCGGGTTGAATTCACACAAGTTGGGCTCTGCTCATGCAAAACCTGAGTCCTGCATATCCCTCATTAGAATGCGCTGTTGGCGTGGCTTAGGATTTAAGGTTGCTGCATTTCAAGACCCCCGCATGCGTCTCAGTCTCTCTGCTTCAAGATGGAGTGCCTCAAAATTCGGGGCTGCAGGATGTGGGGTTCAAGACTAGCACTTGAAGGTGTGACCTCTCATACCTGAAGCGTTTGGGTTTAAGGTATTTAGGGTTTAGGGCCTGAGCTCTAAACCCTAAACCCCTAAAACCCTAAATCACTAAAACCCTGAAACCCAAAGGCCCTAAAACCCTAAAGCCCTAAACCCTAAAACCCTAATACCCTAAAACCCTAAACCCTAAACCCTAAAGCCCTAAAGCCCTAAAGCCCTACAACCCTTAAACCCTAAAACCCTCAAACCCTAAACCCTAAGCCCTAAAAACCCTAAAGCCCTAAAGCCCTAAAGCCCCTAACGCCCTAAAACCCTCAAACCCTAAGCCCTAAGCCCTAAAAGCCTAAAGCCCTAAAGCCCTGAAGCCCTAAAGCCTTGAATTGTGGGTCCAGGATGGAAGGGCCAAAGGCTTTAGGCTTCGGGGTTGGGTTTAGGGTTTAGGGTTTAGGGTTTAGGGTTGGATGTTTCAGGCTGCAGTGTTGAAGGTAGCAGGGTTCGGGGCGGGCGGTGTGGGATCTGAGGCCAAGTAAGGTAGGGTTTTAAGGTTCAGGGTTTTAGGGTTTAGGGCTTTAGGGTTTAGGTGCTTTGGGTTTTAGGGTTAAGGGTTTTAGAGTTTAGGGTTGAGGGTTTTAGGGTTTAGGGTTTAGTAGTGTTGTGGTTCGGGCTCGTTACTACCACAAGCTCTATTCTAACGACACTGGCCCCTCTATTGCTCTCGGGACTTCGGATGACGCGTCCTTGACTGCAGGTAGAATGCCGAATCTAATAGCTTTTTGGGGATCCGCCTCGCTCGGCACCCGGTACGAAATCATAGCGGCCTCTCATCCCCCCTGCGATCCGAAGTTGCCTGCGGTGACAGTGAGTTTAATGAAATAGCGTCCTGAAAAATTACGAAGCCTATCGTTGGGGTTCCGTATTTTGAGTATAGTAATATACCCCCAAGCCCTATTCTAGTTATTCAGGCCCCTCCATTAATTCATGAAGCTTGCGCCACCTCACAGAGCCTCATCGTCCTACAGTGAACCCCGGAAGCTTGGAACATGGATTTAATCCGATTCATGCTGGGATTCCCTATACTTTACCTTGGAAATACCATAGTTCCTTAAAGCCTTAGAGGCCGCAACCCAGGTATGCCAAATTCGTCGCGGAGATGTGGCCAGCACGGGCGCTGCTGGACCCCCGGATCAAGGATGAGAACAGCCTCAGGAGCGGTGAGTTGATACACAGTAGAACAGGTCGGACTTGAGCCATGTATCTTCTGCAGTGAGACTCCTAAGATTCCGTCAACGAGCGATAGCCTCATGGAATAATTGCTTGCGTCTTGGAAAGGGGACCTTTGCTTGCCAGGGATCCGGGTGTTTGGGGCATGTCGGTGTTAAGCTTGCGATGCCCGAAGCCCAAAATGACACGCTTTGTAGACATATAGTGGCAACCCGCAAAAAATCGGGCCCCTGGCAGGTTCAAGCGGGTCTGGTATGCCGTGAATGGCTGTGCAATCCCGCTCACCTTCCTCGTGCTTCTGTTCTTCCTGCGCCAGAGCCTGGACTGAACATGCGTACGCAGGAGCCACTTGTTGACATGCCTATTTCCGGGCCTCTTCCTGTATAGGTGTAGATGCACATATGTTGCTGTTGATTGTGCTTATATTCGCTTGTTCAAGCATGCATAAATGCAGACCTGTCAACGTGTATTAGCATAGTCGCCTGTTCGGCTTGAAGTACTGATCGCCGGGCCTGACAAACTGGAAATAATGAACAGGCAAACGTGGTTTAGCTGTTTCAGGCATTCCATAAGGCTTTAAGGTTTACGGTCAAGCTCGTACTGTTTCGAGACAGAAACCGGAAGCCCACCTTTGTTGGTACGACAACTAGATCCAGCCTTTGCACCAGAAGGCCTTGTAGGCCGCAGGAGCTTGAAATCGATGACAGCTTGTTTACGGCTCATTCATGCAGGAAAGGCTTCAATTCCTGGGTCTTCTGAATCCGAGTGCATGAGGGGTGTCATTTGGTTCTGCAGATTCCGTCAAAACTGCGCACGTGTCCCAGATCGGGGTTCAGGCTTCAGGTTGTAGAGTTCAAGCCCCCGAACCTAAACCCTAAACCGCCGTAAGCCGTAAACCCTAAACCGCCCTAAGCCGAAACCCTAAGAACCGGCCTAAACCCTAAAGAGACTCTCGATCATCCCACGAGCTCAGGGTGCGCAATGATTTGGAAGATGTCCGGAAAGGTCAGACGGAAGACGTGGGAGGTCGGCTTTTGGGCATCTGGGGTGCAGGGAGGTTTAGGGTTTAGGGTTTAGGGTAATATAGGGGCCTTAATAGTTACCTATACTATTATGGGGGTTCCTTATTATAACTATAGTATAAGGGGCCCCAAAAACCCTATTCGAGTTAGTAAGGCCCTTATATTGGGCTTTAGGGTTGAATGCTTCAAGGCTTTATCAGCGACAGTCTGCACGGCCGAGGTGGACATGTATGCTTTGTACAGGTGCAGTTCTAGTTTCGTTTCACACATACATACATGCATGCATACATAATTATATTTATGCAGACACACAGACAGACAGGCAGGCAGGCAGGCAGGCACCCAGACTGACATGCTGTTTGCATGGGCTACATATTGTCGATGCATGAACTTGTTTGTATTGCGCGCCATGTATGTATGACTGCTCTCTCTCTCTCTTGCAGCACACTTCAGTTTGCATGATTTCGTCCAACATCGCACCACCCTGGAAAAATCTGAGCAGATGCAATTTGTGCGGCCTGGCATCTTTCTGCCTGGACATCCAACCGCTCTCAAGATTCTGCGTTCTTCTTCAGCACACTCCGCATGGGAGCGCATCGTAGTTCTCGCGATCCCAGACGGTACATAGTCCAAGCTCTGCACTGTCGGCATCCCGAAATCCAGTCTGTGCCAGCTGCGCCTGTGATCCTAAAGTTCAATCCCGTGTCCTCAACACATCCGCAGAGCCGTACAGAAACACCAGAAGCTCACTGGCTCGCGGCACACTACAAGATTCCGAAACAGAGCCCATGCCCTCTGTTGCCCATATACCCTGCGGTTGCCAAGCCGGGATGCTATATCCTCGCTCTTCCGGCCCAAAAATGACCCGCCTGGCAACTGTGACGTCTAGCGGCTTCGGCTTGCGATGGTTTGGCTCGGTTCGGTTTCGGGTTTAGTTTAGGGCTCTTCGCATCGCAGCACGCTTACCAGAACACCCGGACACGCCTCAACCAGCGAGCCTGAGATTCCCCTGGCCCGTCTGCGAGGCCTTGCTGTGGCGTTCTTGTACGCCCTGGCCACGCTGCAGTTTCTCGCTCAGTGGGTTTCGGCCGGCTTTGGGAATTGAATCATAATTGGTACTAGTATCCCTCGCATCGTCGGTATATCTTCATGTTACGGGTAGAACATACCCCAAGCCCTAGTCTATTCATTAAGGCACGTATATTACGGGGCTTGTAAAGCTTGCGGAGCTTGGTAATGATTCGGGGGTTCGGGGCTCAAAGGGCTCATAGGTCGTGTGTGTGCGTATGTTAATTCCGGATGCTTAGGGCTTGCGACATATGTTGCTTCATGGGAGGGTCGCCGTACCGGATGATCCTTTCTTCGGCTATGAATATGTCGGCTAGCAGCTCAGAGTGTAAGGGCTGGTAGGTCGGACTAAACTCAGACTGCCTCTTTGTACCCTAAACCCTAAACCCTAAACCCTAAACCCTACACTCTTGCTGCCCGAAGTACCGTCAACATGAGATGTCAGCTCATCGCAGGCTGCTCACCTACATTTGGGACCTCCTCTTCATCCCGGTGAAGGGCCTGCACAGTGCAGCCTCGGCTTAGGGTACTAAGACCAGCTCGGACGGTAAGAAAGCTTGAAACCCTAAACCCTAAACCCTAAACCCTAATGATGAACATAATGTAGGTGCCTTAAGAATTAGAATCGGGTTTTGGTCTCCTTCATGGTATAGGTATAACACGGAACCCTAAGGAATAATTAGTATAGGTAATTACTTAGGCCCTATAGTTTGCCTTAACAGTCAGGTTCAGGGTTTTAAAGTCTAGGGCTCAGCGGGAATCCTCATAGAACCCCAAGCCTCGCCAGCCGAAGCCTCGAGATCCCCAAAGCTCCCTGAAAAAACAGAGCTTCAGGGTCATAAACCCTAAACCACCCTAAACCCTAAACCCTAAACCCCCAACCCCTAACCCCTAAACCCTAAACCCTAAACCCTAAACCCTAAACCCTAAACCCTAAACCCTAAACCCTAAACCCTAAACCCTAAACTAAACCCATGTCTAACTAAAGCTCCGAACCTCCCAGCGTCCTATGCTTGATACGCCGGTCTGGAGATTTCTCAAGGGAAGCATATGTGAGATATGGGCAACCTCGTGAGGGAAAACGTATGGGAAGCAATAAGAAGTACTTGTGCTTATCCCCAGCATAGCACCACATAAAGTAAAGCTACTGCACTATCCGCAATATCTGAGGGCGTTGCCAAACACAGAGCATGGATGCATCCCTGAACCCTGAAACCCTAAACCTTAAAACCCGAAACCTCCGAAAGTCTTCAAACGGCATGCTACAAGTATAAAGCAACAGCCAGACTAACAATAGTTTCAACATCAACAGTATTCATAATAATAACAATGAATAGAAACTCAGAAACATATAATGACAATATCAGCAATGTAGTGCTACCCAGAATATAACAGTAAAACAAGTATGCCAAATGTCTACCTATACATATACATATACGTGTATATATATATATATGTATATATATATATATAGGTAAAGAGGACAGGGTGTCGGGTGCCGGCAGGGCACCTGGCGAATGCTGTGCTTGAAGCGACGATTCTGAGTCGCCGCTCCGAAGCTTCAGTTCCCGAGCCGGCTCCGTGAGAGATTTTCAGGGTTTGGGGTGTAATAGGGGCCTTAATAGTTAGAATGGG
>CAJNDV010025858.1:4300-31502 GCA_905221635.1 Symbiodinium sp. CCMP2456 | reverse complement strand
CTACTACTACGACGACGACGACGATACGACGACGACGACTACTACTACTACTACTACTAGTATGTAGTAACGGTCTGTTTGTCTTGCCTGACCTAGAAAGGCATCATGGCTCTCCTTTCTTTTGTGCATGCTGCACCCTTTGGGACAGTTTCTGATGGCCTCCAGTTTTTACTGCTGATGGACTAAACCCTGCACTATCCAGAATAAGAGACGAAGATACCCGGATTAACCCACACAGCGAAGGATACTTAACGCCGTCCAGGACAGCTAATCCTTCACTGCACCTGTGTCATGACACCCAGCTGTTCGGGCAGGAGCACAAGCCCGTGACGCTCTGGATGTCTCAGGGCATGTCCAAGCAAGCCTGGCTCGTGCGTTGTCGTATTGCTGCAACTGCTGTTCTTGCTAAGTCTCGCTGCTATGATGGTTTTGCCGCTAGGCTCAGCGTTGCTACTTTGTCGCTTCGCTGGTTCCTAGAACCCGAAGGCGGAAATCTGAATCATAGATGCCTCAACTCTAAAAGCGCAGATGTTAAGCCTGCTAAACTCCTGCCGCCCTGTGGCGGTGAGTTAGAGGGAATCTTGGAAAGGGGCCTGGGGCATGGGTACTAACCCGGATACGCCAGGTTTCAGCATCCAGAAATGCCATACCATCGGCGCAACAGACTACGTTTCCACCCATGAGAACTCCATTCAGGGTTTCAGCTTGAAGCCGTCTCTCAGCTTTCAGGAACAGGGGTCTAGAATTCGTTTAGCTCTTCAGAAAATGCGCGAGAAGTGCGGCGAAAGTCCATTCAACAAGCCAAAGCCTAAACCCCTAAATTCTAATTCCCAAACCCCAAATTGCAAACCTTCTCGCGCAAACTCCACCTACCGTGGATCCCTGTGCGCAAGGTTTTTGAGTCCAGATCCAGTTCTACTTTCGTGCATCGGGGGCTTGGGGTTGTAGAATTTCGCCTGGCAGTTTCGCGTAGAAGGAGCGTTGCCTGGATTTTTAATTACTCGTGTTTGGGGAAAAACCCTGGACCCCACATAGGCTCTAGGCTTTGCGGGTGTAGACTTCAATGCCCCAACTCCTTACCCCCTGAAACTTACCCTAAACCCTAAACCCTAAAAATAAAACACTAACCAGGCAGGTGGAAAAGAGGTGTCAAAAATAAATAAACCCTGCCAGGATCACGGAGCTGTCCTTGGACACGACTGCAGCGGTGAGGATCGACGTGGGATGCCCAGATCGGAAGTCCACTACTGGGGGAGTTTCAGGAATTCGGATGACTTTTTTTAGAGGGGGGGGCGGGTCCATATGATGTAGGGGCCTCAATAATTACCTATATTTTTTTTGGGGGGGGTTCCTTATTATAATTACAGTATAATGGACCCCCAAAGCCCTATTCTAATTATTAAGGCCCGTACATGACGAAGGATTCCATGGTTCTGGGACTAATTTTGGGGCTCAGCATTTGCTAAAGCATGTCGAGCCTCAATAGAGATGGCAATACGAATACGCGTGCATGAGCCTATACCTGTTAATCATGCCTTAAAACGACCTCATTAAGACATGCAGTCCTAGACGAGCAGTGTTCAGGGTTCAGGGTTAAGCATACACCTCTTACCCTGAACAGTATTAGATGAGTCCTTCTGATGTTCTGCAGCAGGTCAGCGTGCAGCCGCCCTTCCTGCCCTTGGAAATCGAACTCAGGCCTCGGTCTAATCATCGCTTTCTAAGGGCACAGGGGCAAACGAGGCAAAGCTTTACAGAAGCTTGTTTATGTATGTATGATGTACGGCATACATGGATACATACATGCACACACACACACACATTCCTTTTGGCATTGATGTCTAGTTTATTTGCATGTTTGTAGGAACTCCTCCCACCCCCCCGGCCCTCGCACCCAAAGGTTTAGGTCAGGATTTCGGCTTTGGGATGCACCGCCTAGACTTCCCCCTGGGATTGGCCAATCTTTCGGCGGGTTTGGGTTTCGTCTTGGGGGCTTTAGGGGTTAAGGCTTAGGGTTTAGGGTTTAGGGATTGCCACACTGAGCAGAGTCCCAGAATCCTTGGCGAGACTCGATGCACGGCGCACGGTACGAGAAGGTTGTCTTGACTGTTAAGCGGCGCGGTCGGGGTCGGCTGGGGTTTAAACACCTGTGTTTTTCCGTTAGGGTTCCTACTTGTATGTATCCTACACAAAAGCCCAAACCCTATTCAAATTCGAAGATCCCTACAGTAATATAGAAGCCTGAATAATTCCCTATATTATTTTGGGGGTTCCTTATTGTAAGTATACTATAAGATACCCCAAACCTAGTTCTGTTTAGTTCCGTGAAGGGCAGCCTTGGGTCAGGTGTTTTGTTTTCGAGGCCTGGACCCTCTCAAGAAGTGCCTATGGTCTCCATTGTAGTTCCTTTTTTTGGTTCAACCAATTATATATTTGGGATCCTATAAGGTAACTCCCAAAAGGAACTGCAATGGAGACTATAGGTGGTTTTGTGTGTGGCACTACCAGCTTCGGTAGGCTTTCAATCTCTAGTTTCTCTACCGGTTTGAGTGGTTCTGTAGTTGGATTCTGTAAGGATTCCTTACGTTTTCTACAAAATGGGCTGGCTGGACGTCATTCCTTGAACTTGCCGGCCTCGGCCTGCCACACTGCCCACCCCAGTTTCCATTCTGCAGGAAGAAGAGAAGTATGGGCACGAAACTCAGAAGTCTTAGTAGTAGGGCTTATCAAGTCAACCTAGGTGTTGGTCGGTGGGTTAGGTATAGTAGCCTAAATCCTAAGCCCTAACTTTGATGGATTTCTTTAGTTAAGGGTATCCCTGATAGCCCGTGTAACTTTATACTATGCCCTAACTTTAATGGGTTTCTTTAGTTGAGGGTATCCCTGATAGCCCGTGTAGCATTATATTATACCCTAACGCCTCGTTTGAGCTAATCGAGTTTGGGGCTCGTTTCTCGTGGCTCGAGAAGACTTCGAATGGTTTCAGGGTTGTTTTAAAAGATCTTGGGGATTTGGCTTTGCAGGGCTGCGACGCCGGGTGTAGCGTTTAGAGTACAGGTTCAGGTTTAGGTGTTGCGGTTGAGGGCTAAGGATTTCCAGCCTAGGGTATGAAGTATAGGGTTCTTAGAGATTTAGGCCCACTGGCATTGAGCTGAGTGGGTTCGAGAGCAGGTGTGGGCTTCGAAGGTGTGCCCCGGGCGTGCACTTCAATTCGGTGTGAAGACCTTACAAGCTGTATACCCCTAAACCCTAAACGCTACAAGCCCTATAAACAGCTTACAGAAATTCCTGGGGGGGATGCACGAACTTGCGTCAGCCGCGACCAAGATGAATGGAGGGGTCTGAGAGACTAGAGTAAGGTTTGGGGGATATATCACAGTATGATATCACAGTGAACCCTAAGGAATATTGTTTGCAACATTGATTAGTAACTAGTCCAGCTTCTATACCTTCACTATGTTGACAAAGGTGTGGCTGATTCCGAGTAGACGGTGGAGTTTTCTGCGCATATACAGAAGGACCCGTACAACGACTTGGGTTTGAGCCCTGACAGACAAGAGCTCTACATATCAGTCTATCCAAACCCAAATCGCCGGAATCCCTAAGCCCTCACACCGGTATTGTTACTGTTATAATTTCTAACACTAAAAATATTTTCACAACTGTTCATATTTAGGCAATTATTATTTTTATTAAACTAAACTCCCATCGTCGGAACCCTGGGCCCCAGACCCAAATGCTCAACCACCGCCACGCAAGCCCGGGTGTAGGCTCTGGATCTGCATCCCTTGATCGCTGTAAAGAGGTCGGCAGTTTTGTTTTCTGATTAAGGGGCTTGAATAATTACCTATATTATTTAGGGGGGTCCTTCTTATTTGTATAGTATGATAATAAAACACCCCCACACCCGATTCTAATAATTAAATCCCCTACAGTAGGTTTTACCAGCGATGTGAAGGTCCGAGAGTCACCCTAAGCCCTGAACCGTACTGTTGAGGAGCCTGCGATCCAGGAACATGCGCTGTGAGATTGACGGAAGCCTCCAGAAACCTGACAGTGTTTTTGGAGGAACTTTCTGAACATCCTGGACCGTGGGATCGTTTCTTCAGAAGTTTTTGGTAGTGCCAGGAACGCCTCGATCTCGCTGGCAGCACTCGCGAGTGGGATGGACTGCATGCCGGCCAATCGACACCGGACAGCGATGAGAAGCGAAAGACGCTGTTTTTCATGGGAGCCAGATCAAGGCCTTTTTTCCACCGTGCCAGCCTGAACAAAGTGAACGCAGATCCCCTTGCAAATTCTAGGCCTCAAAGCTTAACAAAAGATTTCAAACCCTCAAATACTACACTCTCCAGCCCTCAACTTTGGAGTGTGCTAGAGCCATCAATGGAAGTGAAACCCTAGAGCCAGAACAGCGTATGGTCCCCAGGCCCTCCATCTCACTCTCAACTAGCCACACCTCGGCCCAGAAAAGCTCGAAGCACCGGTGGCCACGGCACAGTGGAGCTGCTGGCACGCTTAGGGCTTGGAGTTTAGGGCCGTTTAGGGGTTTAAGGAGCCCACAGCCGGTCCAGTCGGCGGACGAGCATGTAAGCCGACAATGAAACACTGCACCCTCGAATCGCAATGTAGCTCCGAGCCCCATGAACCCTTTCCACCATGAAGGACTACTCAAAGCTGCTACGGGCTCTATGCTATGACTACGTATGGTCTTTAAAGAAAGCAATGGAGAACAGTGCTCTACTTGAAACCCTTTCATCTCCTATGCCAGGACAGAGCATCGACTCCTCTTGATGTACAGCGACCTTCCACCGGGCGAGTGCGCACCCGCAGACCAAAACGGCTGGGCTTCCTTTCGCTCCGAGATCCGAACCAGGTCTGTCGGAATGTCGTGCGCCTTCAAAGCCGTGGGTTGAAAAATTGGGGGTCTGACTAGTTTGCAACAAGACTCCCTAACAACCCCTATATACTAGCTCTAGTATAGTTGTATAGTATATCCAAACATTAGGGACTCGTTGAATTCCAAGCCGATTGCATTTCCGCGCCCTCCTCCCTAAACCCCAAAACCCTAAACCTGCTGCCCGAGGTACCAAGTGAAGTTCCTGCAGCCCAGGGATTACATGGCCTTTTCCAACCAGGCGAAGCAGGCAGGAACCTGAAGAGCTGAACGGAGAATAGGGTTTGGAGGTATAGTATACTGAAGCGATAACAAGAAACCTCCGCAACCGTATTCTAATTATTAAGGCCCCTACATTCGGTTAAGGCTTTAGGGGTTTATGGGGGTTTAGGGAGGGGCCTTGATAATTAGAATGTTTTGGGCAGAGGCATATTATGTTGTAATTATTAGGGTTTTAGGGTACACAGTAGGGTCGACTACTGCGAGTAAGGGTGATAGCTGGAAGTAGTCTGAGTGGGTCTCCCGCACAACGATGTTGACAAGAGGTTTATGACACGATCTAATAGGTATAGTAGGAGAGGAGTGGGACAAAGTGCGACTGTTGCCGGGCATCTTCAGCATACAAGCCGAAATACTTACCAATGTCGTCCCTGAGGGTTCCTAAGTAGGACTGTACTATAGTTTACCCCGAAACCTTATTCTGATGATCAAGGCTCAACATTATCGATCATTCAAGCTTCGTTCATCGTCGCTGCACAGAAGTACTTCTTACCTCTCGGAACGTCTGGTCCAAAAAAGCTTAGCAAACATATCCGCTGATTATCCCCCCGTATGATTACAGCAGAATATGCCCAATCACCCTAAAACAACTCAGTAATGGTATCACTTACTTAGCAAGAGTATGGCTGCTTACTATCCGCTATGGTCATCGTCGTATCGTATACCTTGATACCCTCATAATATCGCTCATCACCCGCTATAATTTATAGTTTACCCCAATACCCAAGTGTCTTCATTGGGGCGCCTAGATTCTGCTTACTGGTTGGCCCCGGTTTCAGATCGCCAGGCCCCACCAAGTGGTTTCCAGGGGTTCAGAGTTTAGGGGTTTAGAGTTTAGAGTTTAGGGTTCAGGGTTTAGGGTTTAGGGTTTAGGGTTCAGAGTTTTGGGGATTTGGGGTTTGCGGCTGGGTTTAGGGTTTAGGGTGTTCGGTCGGACATTCGTCAGTCAATGTGAACCATGAGGAGTTCTGCCTGTAATATAGGGGCCTTAATAATTAGACTAGGGTTTTGGGGGGTATATATTATACCAAATTTCTAACAAGGAACCCCCGAAACCCTATTCTAGCTGTTAAGGCCCCTACATTAGGGTTTCGGGTAGGGCTCATGCAGCCAGGATCTGTCCGATCTCTGCGCGCACTTGACCATTTCTGCGGAGGCTGCTCCGCAAGAGCCCAGTGATGTCTCGTGAGCTGAGGCTTCCATTTTCGGACCAGCAGTGCAACGCAAAGGTTCAGGCTTAATTACTATAGGGGACGGAATATCTTAGACTGATAGTCCCCGTTTCAATCACACTAGAACATACTCCCAAACTCTTCCGCACAAAAACTCAGGATCCTCAATCAAGCGGCCGAGGGTCTATTGAAGCTTCTGTTGAAATTCAGTGGCTGGGTGCACTTGTATCATGTGTAACGGTTCGGATCGCTACGCCCTTGGCAAATGCCTGAAGAACAATATAGGTTTGCAGGGCTGTAGGGTTTTGGGGTTATAGGGTTTAGGGTTATATAGGCAAATCTGATATTTTGAACCCTTCATTTTTAAGCAGAAATTTCTATCATTGAAGAACCCTTACAGACCCTGATTATCCAGACCTTATAATCATAGATAGAACCCTTACAGACCCTAAACCCTAGACCATCAACCTTCGAAACAAACCCTTGTTATAGAACCGTTGCGCACCCGAAGCCCTAAACCCGAAAGCCACTAAACCAATATTCTTACGTATCTAGAACCCTAAAAGCCTTAAACCTCTCTAAACCCTAAACCCCTAAACCTCTCTACCATAACCCTAGAACCCTAAAGCCCCAAGCCCTAAACCCTGTCCAGGTGGGCGCCTCCTCCAAAGAGGCCGTGAACTCCATGCGCTCAGAGCTCCTCGACCTACCAGCGCGCCCCCCAGCGTCAGGCTTCTCCGGTCATTTTGAAAGGCGTCTCCTGTCGAGGGAGTTAGCCGTTAGCCTCACAGGCTTAGGGTTGCGGGTTTTGAGGGATTGGGCTTAAGGTTGAATTATAAATGGGCCGGGGCTTTAGAAGCCTTTGGGGGTGTAGGCTTTGGGGTTTAGGAGTGTAACGTTTATGATTTGTTTACGCTAACATTAATCCTACATCTTTCGACCGGATCTCAGCATCAGCTCTCTTAGATAATATGAAGGGCTGTCCGAGTAGTTGACTGGCTGGGTCCAGGGGTTAGGGGATGAAGGGCTTCCGTCCTCTTAAACCCTGATATAGGGGCCTAAATAATTACCAATACTATTTGGGTTTAGGGTTTAGGGTTTAGGGTTTAGGGTCAAGTCAAGTCAATACTATTTGGGGGGGTGTCCTTACTAAATTTCTAGTATAATGGGCCCCCAAAACCCTATTCTAACAATTCAGGCCCCCATATTAACTCCTAAGCTCTGTTCTTCTCAAAGTGTAGGGGTCGCGGGTGTTTGGGGGTTCGTGGGTTCGGAGCCGAGGTTCGGGTTCTGAAAACCCTACAGCCCTTGACCCTGTGTCTATACAGAGTGTAGGGTCCCAGGGTTTAGGGTATAAGCCTATAGCCCTATATCTCCTATAACCCTACATAACCCCATAACACTAAACCCTAGAGGCCTTAACCTTAAAACCCTTCAAGCCTGTAACCTGAAGCTGCTAAGCCAGACTCAGCCCAGGATCTTCTGGCAGTGCAGCCCTTTCCCTCCAGCATGAACATGGCCTCCCTCTCAGCCTGGGCTATCAGCAGAACCTGGACACTGGGACCCTGCGGGTTCAGAGCCTGGAATAGGGGTCTCGGGGGTTAGGGTTTAGGGGTTTAGGGGTTTATGTAGGATTTAGGAGTTAGGGTTTCGAGGTCCGGGGTTATGGTCGAGGGTTAGGTCCGTTGGTTGTTAGAATTGGGGTGTTTTAGGGCGTTGGCAACCCTATTATAATAAAGCCTAAGCCCTCACCCTGAACCCTAAACTCCAATAAGCCCTAAATTTTCACCCTGAACCTTAAACCGTGGTGCAGGGTTCGGGGGCAGATCATGGTCCAGTACAGCAAACCCCAGAAAGTGGGAACATGGGTTTCGGAGGACTAGGGCTAAAATCCCTTATGCTTTATATACCTTAAAGGCATGAGGCTAATGATGTTCCAACTTTCTGGCTTCTACTGTAGACTGTAGAGTCTAGTGGCTCAGATATGGGTAGCTATTTTCCAATTAGGGTCTTTTTTTCGGGCAGATAGACCGGCAGTTCTCTAGGATGTTCGGGTTCTTTAGATCCCCCCAAATAATACGGCACCCTTGTGACGGGACCCTTAATTTAGAGAGCTGCCCTTTTTGGAGTTTCTCACATCAAGGGTACACCGTTTCAACGGGGATGGCGATGTGTTTGAACCTTGGTTTCACTTTTTTCCTGGTTCCAACGCATTCCCTTGTCAGCCGAGTAGTTCAGAAAGGGCCATCATGATGAATCTTGAAACTGAGTTGGGATGAGGAATGTTCAGGTCAGCTTACACAGAAGGACACCATCTTCCTTCGCAGCTACATCTTGAAACATGTGATAGGTTGCTTTACTAGGTTGCCCAGCAGTACCCTTGTGCCCTTTTTCTTTTGGGTTCCTTTGTTAAAGCCGAGTAGTGGGAAAGAGGGTACCCTTATTATTGAGGGACTGCTGGGGAACCAAGTTTAACTTGACTGCTGAGTTGGCCCTAAACCCTAAACCCTAAACCCTATGGTTTAGGGTTTAGGCTTAGAGTTTAGGGTTTAGGGCTAAACCCTATAAACCCTAAACCCATGCAAATGCAAAGGTCGGTTGGTTGTCCGGCACGTCCACAGTGGGAACACAGGCCGCTGGTACAGCCCTGGAAACTAAAAAACCCTAAACCCTCAACCCCAAACCCTAAGCCCCAAAAGCTAAACCCCAAACCCTAAACCCTATACTAAGCCCCCAAACCTTAAACCCCAAACCCGAAACCTAAAGTCCCAAACCCTATACTTTAACCCTGTCCATCCGAGGCTGTCGGTCCTTCTGAGATCTTGGGTTGCGGAACCCCGAGCCCTAAACCCTGAACCCTAGACCGTAAACTCTGAACCCTAGAGCCTAAACCCTGAACCCTAAACCCTAAACCCTAAACCGGAAGTCAGTCACTGCAGCATGTTACGGCAGTTCCGTCTCCGACATCAGTTACAGCAACCAGCTGGGCTGAGTTCCATGAGGTTTCTTTGGGACTGTCGGAGGCGACACCATGATGCTAACCTGAATGTGGGAGTTTCCGAAAATTGGGGTATCCTATTTTGGGGGTTCTTATAATATGGATCCTATTCTTTAGGGTACTGTACTAGGGTTCCCTATTTCGGAAACCCCCCATGTTGGAATTATCAGTAATAGCATGCCTTATAGCGCCTATATGATGGTGCTTCTCTAGACTACACCCCCCATGCAAGCTGTATTCTAAGTTCTTAATACTTAAGGCCCTCATAAGCCCTTTAACACCCTGTAAAAAGCCGCCAACAAGCCCTTTTTTGTTTATGAAGGCCCCCTGTCTTCAAGCTTTTGCCTTCAACTCTGGGCCTAAGTCGAACAGACGTTGGTATTGCGATGAATACGGAGCGATGGCAGCAGGCGGTTTAGGGTTCAGGGCTCCGGGTGCAGGGCTTAGGGCTTGGGGGGTTGGGGTTCAGGCTAAGGGTGTCGCGTTTAAGGTTCCATTAGCAACACGTGCGACTCAGGAGAGCAAATTGTAAACGGCTGATAGCAATGACGGCAACCTTAACAAGAGCACTCGTGAAACACAGCAGCAATCCTAGAGATGCGACACGGGCAGGCGGCCACTTTATCAATCCATGGCTTTGCCACTCTGCTTGCTCCCACACAATCAGACTAAGAAGATTACTATATTATATTATACAGCCAGTTTATCTTAGTTCTTGCATAGTGTATTATGTTATTTATTGTGCCTGTGATTAGTGTACAGGCTACTTCAGAAACCCCATCCTGTAATCCGTTTGAGTCCAAGGCAAGACATCAGTCCTCTGTCTCCATAAGGACAGCAGCTTAGGTTTCAAGTGCGGGAGATCCCCAAGTCCTGAAGGCCCTAAACCCTAAACCCTACAAATCTAAAACCCCAAGACCCTGTTAACCCAACCCCTAAACCCTACAAACTTATACGAACGAAACCATTTTTGGGGGGATCTGGCCGTAGCCCCAAACCATGCCGGAGCTTGCTGCTTCTCCGTCTTTCAGGTTCATAGGCTCTGCCATGTAGCAGGCGCAGAGTGACATGGTGCTGCAGGGCCCTTCTGCAACCTTCCGGAGCCCCCCATAGAAGCTTTGTGGACTCTCACAGAACCCCACAGCCTCAACCCCAAACCGCAGGTGTACAGGTTCAAAGAAGACATCAACAAGGCCAAGCTCAAACTCGACGAAAAGGTGGGTGTGAGACGGAAGGGTCAGGGCTGAGGGTTGGGGTTTAGGGCTTATAGGGCTTAGGGCTTTGCGTTTTAGAGTTTAGGGTTTCGGGCTTGGGGTGTATGGGGTGCAGGGCTGCGGGCTTATCCGGTTTAAGGGTCGGGTTTAGCACCTGAGGGTTAGGGTTGAGGGCTTAAGGTTTAGAAAAGCATGAGCCCCCAAGCGACGGCTTGCGATGAGGAATTGGTGTGTGTGTGTGTGTCATACTACGATCATACATTGTAAGGTGCATGTGGTGGTATCAGAAGATTAGGGGTCCCTGCGGCTTAGTCGTCCTTATAGCAAGCATCTGTTTTTGCAGAACTATTTCCCTCTTGCCGTGGCTTGTGCGTTTCTTCATTCTGCTCATGGTCTGCCAGCAGTTTGTGTTTTTGTTTATCTCTTTCAGGCTTGCTTGGCCCCTTGCCAACAAAAGGACCTTGCTGTCGCATGCTGTCGCCTTCTGGGCGGATAAGTCAGAGAGGCGCATACTGGTGATCCAATTGCCGGTGAGTCTCCTACCTGCTCCTTCGTCATGGACGTGCACGAGTGGTTCGAGAAGCGGCAAGATTGCTTCCACCCACAGCCACATTAAATTTACGTCAGCAACAACAACCACATCCAGAACCGGTTCCGCGCTCTGGATGGATCGCTGCTGTTGCGAGGCCCTGAGCCCGAGCCCCACTTGCATCCCGTGTTCCCCATCAGGAAGACAGTGGACACAGTTAAAGTTTTGGAACTGACCCGCAGCAGCTCGCTGCGCAGCAGCTGGCTGCGTAGCAACTCGCTGCGCAGCAGCTGGCTGCGAAGAAGGCAGTATGCTCCTGACGTTCAAGGATGCGCGGCAGCTGGTAGAATGCCGTTTGCAGCATTTGATGGAGATCTTCGTGAACCTGACAGATGACACCGAGCAGCCTCTGAAGGACATGAGCCTGCCTGAAGCTTTGAACACCCTTGCATCACTTTCAAGAAAGCATGCTGAACTCAGATCAGCGCGCCTCAATGCTTACCAGGAACCTCAAGAGCTTGTCAGCCGTCTCGTTTTCCAACGTGCTCCTAAAATCTTTCGGAGGGGAAGGGGTCACTCGTTAGAATCACTCGAGAACTGAACGGCGTCCCTTTGGGATACTATTCCACTCTCCTGCACGGCTGGGACCTGGACTGTGCCCAGGTCGCAGAGGCTCTGCTCTGGGACCCATAAGTAGTTTTGCAAAGGAGCACAAAGTATGGCGACCACCCCTATCATAATCGGATCGGCACACAGGCTATGTGAGCGTGCCAGCGATGTTAGCGGACAGCATGTTTGGTTCCGATCCCAGTGAAAGACAGATCTACCTTACGAATGGTTGCAGGGGGCGGAGGGGGCTAAATGATTCCGTTTTCTCACGTGAGGATGATGGCGCGCAAATGAGAGCGACCAGGAGCGAGAGCGAGAGAGGGACCAGCTAGCCCCAATTAACCTTCGAGGGCCGAAGTTGCCGTGTTACATGGTTTGGTGTGAACAGGGTTGTGGAAGTAGAGTTTTCCCGGTTTAGGCAGTGCACAAATGCGGCTTTATGGCCCGCTCTGATGTTCTATGGGCTTCAAGTTGTCAGGCCTCCAACTCCACCCAGGTGCAAGTAGCAGCCGGAGCTTTCTACTATGATTATGATTTTGATGAAGAGGAAACAGGGGCTAACAAGGGTGGCTGGCGCTCAGCCTGCAAAGTTGGTCGTGCAAAATGAAATACCACATGCTGTTTGGCCGCTGCAGCGCTGGGTTTTGATTTGTGTTCCTTGGAGCTGGACGACAATGCATAATGCCACGCGGTGCGCATCCCACCACTTTGACTTCCGTGTCATGCAGTCCTTCACAACAGAGGACAGCACCGTCAGGAAGGTAGGGGTGTCGACGATGGCACTGGCAGCAGTGTCATCGCGCAAACCCATCACGGCGCAGGTGCTTTCTCCACGACCCGACGCAACCGTCCCATCACTGCACTTTTTTGTGATCCTCGTATGTTTGTGTTGATCCTTGGTTTTTTTTTGCTTGACTCTTCTATGGTGCTTGGCTCTACCCAGCTTTCTCGCGGATACATGACAGCAGCAGCCCTACCTGATCACCACATCACACAGTGTAAGCAGCCCTTGCAATTAAGTCACGGGTGACAGTGAAGGTGGTGCTGATGATGATGACGACGATGATGGTAGTGATGATGATGATGATGGTGATGACGAATCTTGATACAAAGGATGTTTTTTAATTATGGGCATGATGAAAATCAGTTGACACACACACACACAAACATGACGATGGTGACGATGTTGAGGATGAGGACGATGATGGTGATTGTGCTGTTGATGATGATGATGATGGTGATGATGATGTTGATGATGCTGATGGTGCTGGTGCTGCTGATGATGATGATGATAAACGCTATGTTATTGGTTGGGTGGTTCTACTTGTGATGACGAGGGTGGTCAGGACTCTGACGATGATGCTAGCGATGATGGGGTTGACGGTGACAGTGATGACAACGGTGTTAAATGATGCTGTCAGCACTTGGCAGCATGCCGAGGATAAGGAGGTGACGAAAGCACTAGAAGAATAGATGCTAACGCTGGTCACGATCGGGACTTGGACGGCGCCTTGGATGTCTTCGGGTCATGCCGACATGCAGCTGACGCGATCTGGAGGCGGTGCTGCGCATCGTAAGCGAGCCTGCAGACCTTTCCAACGCAGATGCAGGGAGCCCGGGCTAGGAGTCTTTTCAAGCGGTGTCTATATAGCTGTTGCAGTCTCCACATAGCTGCTGAAAAATTTGATTTGCTAACAACTGCTGGCGAGTGCACTTTAGGCTGCGGGCTTCAGCAGGTCAGGGTGTGCAGCAGAGATTTTGAGCGGGGTTTGTGCACTCTTGGAAGTGGGATGTTGGAAGATGGGAGCGTTCTTGCCGTGTCCTCGTGAAGGAAGCGGAGTGAGCCACATTTGCTACCCAGTTGAGTGTGACCGTAAATGAACGAGTTGAAAGGGTTGAAGTTTGCAGCATCGGCCAGGAGAGATGGAAGTTTAGTCGAGTCGAGTGGCGCTTATATACAATGCGAAGATTCAATTGTCCGAGAACCCTGAAACTGAACAGTCGTCGACGGATACGGCCGCTTAGGGTAGTTTAGGATCCCCGATTTCTCGAAATTGTCCAAGCACCGGGAGTATCGGTCAGAATTCTACAGCGGCTGTAGGGGTTTAGGGCTACGGGATTCCGACGTGCAACAGGAACAGAAACTCGGCCCACCGCAAGTTGAGAAAATTGTTTTTGAAGATGCATGTTTTCCGGACCATGCTGCCTGAGTGCGTCCATGCTTATTACCTTTTTCTGCTGCTTCGTCAGATCAGCGTTTCCCTGGAGCAGAACGGCAAGAAGTTGGCAACGCTTGAAGCCCAGGGGGTTTGGGCAGTGACATTCATACTTCTTTTGTGACCTGTATGTAGCATCCTGAATGCACATTGATCTCCGAGCCACCTCTACCGGCAGCGACTGGTATTTGCGAAGTCTGGGGTTTAGGGCCCTTGGGGAGCAGGGTTGAGGACGTCGGTGGTTTAGGGTAAATAGGGTCTATCCAGTGTTCTGAGTCCGCTAATCAGGAGTTAACGTTTCGGGCTCAGCGGAGCTTCCATATAGGATGCATGGAATGTGGTGTGAAATTGGATTTGTGTGAACCCAATACCAAAGCCGACATGCAAGAGCTGCCATGAAAGCCTGACCCCGGCGATATTGCCATAAAACCTCGGCCGCGCAGCCTTCAACCGCAAACGTTCAAAACCCTGAAGCCCCAAACCCTGATCAAGCCCAAGCCAGACACTCCCTAGGCCTATAACTCTAAACCCTAAAACGTAAACCCTAAACCCTAAACACTAAAACCTAAACCCTAAAAACTAAACCTTAAACCCTAAACCTACACCCTAAACCCTGGCCCCTAAACCCTATAACCCTATATAGCCCTATAGCCCTAAACCTCACAATCCCCGAGATCCGATCAGCTGGGTCAGCTCGTGGCGGAATTGGACCAGGGCAGCTACGTTGCTGGGCTTTTCTGGCAGCTTTATATTATATAAACAATATCTATTTTACGATGTATGCTCTATAGTGTAAAAAATAGTCATAATGTGTTATATTTTACAGTATGTATACATATCTATATGGTTATGGTACATATTATATACTAGTTTCTATCTGTTCTAGTTCAGCCTTGGCACTCAAGGATGTGGGCATTTTCTGTAAACCCGAAAACTCCCAGGCCTTTCCTGGACACACCCAGAAGAGTGCATTGCTTCTCGGCACTGATTAGCCGAGGATCTGTCGTTGGCTCCGAAAGTCAGCGCCCAAGCGACGGAAAAGAGTAGACAAGGGTTTTGGCGTAGATTATGGCGGTGATAGAAGAGACTGCCAGAAGAGGATGCAGATTATTTTGGGCTCTATGTTACCGTCACCATCATCACTGTCCCCGACATCATGGTCAGGACCATCATTGTCCTCTCTCCTCCTCGTCCTCCTGCTCGTCCTGGTCCTCCTCCTGCTCCCTTCCCCTTTCCCCTGAAGAGTTCCTGCTGCCGCCATCTACATTTCCAAGCAGCAGCAATGGCAACAAGGCAAATCCAAGTCCACGTCCCCCCAGGGCTATACGAATACCCTACGCTTTAAGGGTCTTCAAACAAGACTATCAAGAAGTGTGCACATCTGCCATAGCGAGATAAGATTCCTGGCACTTGCCACTGGATGTTTCTTTAGCTAAACAACCTTGTTACATTGAGCTTGGCTTGCATCGCGGCCAATATGCCCCACTCTAAATCCTCGACTCTTGTTTCTGCAGTATGGCGATTTACAGCTTACTTACTTGTGAGTAAATCAGTTCCATAAACCCTAAACCTTCTGCCAAATCCCCAGCCTTTCAATGCCCAAAACTCTGTGATTAAAGGGGACCTTCTGGGAAACCTTAACGGTTTAGGCTTTAGGGTCTATTAAAGCCTTCTTAGGCAGTCTTCTAGAACCCAAGAAGGAACCTTGCTCCACCCCCTTGAAGGAGCCCCCGCAGACCGCACGAGACGGTCCGGGGTTTAGAGTTCAGGCCTAAACCCTAAACCCTACCCCTAAATAAGCCCTAAACCGACCTTTCAAAGGAAGCCTCTGAGGCCAAAGCTCCATTTCTGGTCACACTGGGCATGGCCTACGAGTCCAGGCAGCTGCAGGGATCTATCGTAGGGGCCTATAGCAATGTTCCTTTGTCAATGTTCCTGAATAAAGGTGTAAGCGGTAGTATTGGGGTTTGCATTCTGAGGACTTCATAGTTAGAATAGGGTTTTGTGTGGGGTGCATTTTCCTCAAAGCATAAGCGGAACGCTCAGGAATAGTATTGTTGATGATTCAGGCCTTTATATTTCTTGAACTTCGCAGGAGGGTTCATAAATAGGCGCCACATTCAACCTTCAAGGATTCTCAATTGCAACGTTCCACGCGTCAAGCTTGCTGTGCTTGAGTTGGCCTGGGTTTAGAGTGTAGGGTTTAGGGATTTAGGGTTTAAGGGAGAAGTATTCATGACGGCATGCCTCACAGAAGTGCGATGAGTGTGTACTTTCCTGGAGACCCTGCGCTCTTATCTGCAGTTATCGGGGACAGGGTTTTGCATTGTCTAGGAGAGTCTAGGCTAACGGAACCGTAAGCCCTCAACATGTTGCAGGACATTGCACCTTAGCTTCGGCTCATTAAACTTTCGACCTGCATGACGCCTGGACCCGAAACAGTCCAATTTCAAATCCCATCTACGACGGAACAGCTTTCTACACGGCAGGTTGCGAGCCGACCTCGCAGACGCTGGAAGGCATCGGACTAATCGATGTGTACATCATCATCGTCATTATTGGCGTAAGTGGCAATCTCGCAATCCCCCATCATCACCATGGCCATCATCAACACAAGAAGCCTCATCACCACCATCACTGCATCGACCACCGCCGCCGCCACGACGACCACGACAACCAGCAGCAGCAGCATCATCATCATCATCATCATCATCATCATCATTGTCTTTATGAACTTCGTCATGGCAGTCTTGCAATATGCTGTTACATATGCATGAATATACAAATAGATAGGTAAATAGATAAATCTAGACATAAATATATATATATATACACATAAATAAATAAATAAATAAATATAAATAAATATAAATAAATAAATATAAATAAATATAAATAAATAGATATAAATAAATAAATAAATATATATATATATATATATATCATCCCCGGGACGATAGCAAAGGGGTGACGAGAGCAATACGGCATGGTGCTGTGTGTACTGCCATCTGTAGTGATAGTGGCCGCTGTAACAGGCAATCCGATTAATATAGGGGCCTGAATAATTACTCATATTATTTTGGGGGTTCCTTATTGTAAGTACAGTATAATATACCCCAAACCCAATTCCAATTATTAAGGCCCCTACATTAAGCATGGTAGCACACACGGAGCGTGTTCGCGGTCATCATCCTCGAAGAGTCAGCGACCCGACAACGTAGCTAAGTATACTGACCCTTAGCGTAATATCTGTGAAGCCCTTATAGTCACCCGCAAACCTAAACCCTAGGCCGGGAACCCTAAACCCTAAACTGTGAACCCTAAACCCTGAGCCCGGGAATAAGGCGAATTACAACTTATACATCCAGATGGGTAAAAATACAACCCAAATCTCTAGACATCGGTTTAGGTGGATGAAAACATAACCACATGGGCGATAGAACAGCTAGGGCCTTTTGTCCGAGGGTCTATGGGTATTGTTGAGTAGTTGGGGAGTGGGATTTGTTGAAAATGGCATGTAAAAGGACTCCTTGACAACTTCGCTGTAACCTCTGAGTGCCTGCATGCCTTTCGGGCCTACATGACCGAAAGCATACAACCGAAAAAATATTGTTGAGTATTGCCTAAATGCCGTTCGTACCTACATGACCGAAAGCATACAATGCAAACAAATCATGTTAAGTATTGCCTGCATGCCTTTCGTGCCTATATGACCGAAAGCATACAAACCGAAATAATCATGTCAAGTATTGCCTACATGCCGTCCGTACCTACATGACCGAAAGCATACCGAGATAATCATGTTAAGTCCTCAGACGTGCTAGGGCGCAAATGGAAGGGATGAATCACAACCACCTTTACCTAGCTTTGGCGCTGGAACCCTAAGGCTGTACCATGGATTTTCTCCAGGTGTCCAAACTTATAATGGCACCCGCAATAGCCAGTTGTAAGTTCTTTCGTTTGGGTTAGCCCACAATAGTGTCAGTTGTGTTTTCCGCCGTGCGGTTGTATTTTCCCCCGTTTGGTTGTATTTCGACCCGGTCGCCACTGAACCCTAAACCCTATAACCCTGAACGCTGAACCCTAAACCCCGAACCCTAAACCCTAAACCCTAAGCCCTGAACCGTAAACCCTACACCCCCTCTAGAGCCAGGCAGTGTGCCGACAGCGTTCCCGACCTCGCCAGCGGAGTCGACTTCAAGTCTCCCACGCTTGGCCCTTGGCCCTTCATCCTGACCTGAGTTTAGGGTTTAGGGCTCAGGGTTTAGGGCTCAGGGTTCAGGGTTCAGGGTTTAGGGTTTAGGGTTCAGGATTCAGGATTTAGGGCTCAGGGTTTAGGGTTCAGGGCTCAGGGTTTAGGGTTCAGGGTTCAGGGTTTAGGGTTCAGGGTACAACAACAACAACGACAACAACAGCAACAGCAACAGCAACAGCAACTGCTCTAGTCTGGGCTATCGTGAAGACGAACCCAGAGTGTGGATTGCCATGACACTTCCTGGGACTTCAAGGTCGGCCGCAGTGCAAGCAGCATTCAGCTCTAGCAACCCTACACCCTAAACCCTAAACCTTAAGCCCTAAACCCTAAACCCTAAACCTTACACCCTACACCCTACACCCTAAACCCTAAACCTTAAGCCCTAAACCCTAAACCTTAGACCCTAAACCCTGAACCTTAAACCCTAACCCCTAAAGATCTGCCCAGGTGGTCTATCGGACCCGTGTTCCTGAGGCAAGCGTTCATTGCAGTGGTGGCCTTTTCATGCTTCCTTTGTCTTTGGGGCCCGGAGTCTGCAGAAACCTTCAGGGTTACTACAAGGGTCTGCACATATTCGAAGGACTTTGACCCCCCGAAAGCTATGCAAAGCAACATGGATGTACAACATCCGTTCATGACGGTCCACAGAGCTGGGGTTGCAGGGGCACCGACATGTAGGGTAGAGATTCAAGAGTCTTGCTGCATCTTGGAGTGTTGACCATAAGGGTAAGCCTCATTTCGAACCCGACTCGGATCCTTATCATAAGGGCCGCTAATTCAGGCATCATGAAAAACACATAGAGCGCAAGCTATACAGCATCAAGCATGTCTGTGGCATATCGGTAACTTTGCGAACACCTCGGAAAACACTCTCAACTGCGCGCGGCCCCCCAAAACCGACATACTGACTACATCTCCACTAGACATGCCAACGGCATGGGGCTGTAGAACCCTTCAGCAGCCTTGTTCATTTTTGGGCCGGAACCCTGAATCAACTGTACAGAATATATGGATGTCTAAACCCAAACCCCAAAGCTCCGGTTGCCGAAAACCGGGGGTTACTGTGCTAATTAGGGTTTAGGGTTTAGGGTTTAGGGTTTAGGGTTTAGGGTTTACATCTTATATGGTTAGTAAGCTGGCTTCTGGGTAACTGGAGGTTCAGGGAAGCCCTAAACACTCTGGACGTTGCTCCTTGACCTCACCCGCCATATAGAAGCCTGAGTGATAACCAGTTATTTGTCTGTTATAGTGTAATATAACCCCTCCTCCCCAAAAAAAAATATTCTAATTACAGACGCCCCTATATTACGGTCCGACTGCTCTCGCCCGGCTTCGGCCTTCTACGTTCAGTAGGGCCCGAGTCTTGACAGAACTTTAACTTTACTATAAAGGAAGGAAAGGAAGGAATCGTCGGTAGCATCGCGCTTGTCATCGCCATCTTGACCATCACTAGATACGTACAAAGAGCAATAGCGCCCACATCTCAAAAATTGATTTGTGCATGGGTAGGTTGGGTGGCAGCTTCCTCGCCATGCAGGGGCGACTGGCCAAGGCTCCAGAAGGGTTGTGTTAGGGGGAGCAGAAGCTTAGGATGAGTGATTCAGTTTAGGGTTCATGACGGCATCAAACCTTAGCTGAAAGTGGATGGAGAGAGGGGTTTAGAGGCTGTTCTGAGGCGTTTAGGGTTGGGTTTAGGGTCTGAGGTTTCGCGTGTGAAGGAACACTGGCCTGTACTTGAATAGTCAGAAAAGACATATCCCCATGCCAGGCAGGGTTTATGCATGACTCAAGAAGCTGACAGAAGTCCGTGCCTTGCTTTTTGCTTTCGGGTTGTGCTTCGAAACAACACAGTCGTTCACCCCCGCAATGTGAACCCTAATCCCCAAGCCCTCAACTCCACGCCCAAAATCCTAACTTCAAACCCTTAAACCTCACCACCTCAACCGTACACCAGGAAACCTGAAGCCCGAAGAAGCTGTTTCGCCCAGATCCCCATCTCTGTGGCCGTGTCCTCGGTGCTCTACCTCGAGGCGCCAGGGAGGACCAATCCGTCGTAAGCCGAAGTTCTGAAACCTGGGTGAGGGTTGAATTTGATTTCCAGGGTTTAGGGGTAGAGCTTAGGGCTCTGGGGTTTGCAGGTCGGAGCTCGCGAGGTTTAGGCTAGCGCTCAAGGGGCGACCGCCCCGCACGTGCATGCGTCTCGGGCTGAAAATCGATTATTTTGCAGGTCGGAGATATGAAGCATTGATGAGAGGTTATGGTTTAGGGATTTAGAATGATTAGGTTTCAGGTTCGCAGGTTGTCAGACTTCTGAGAGCCGCAACACGAGACAGAGGTGAATCCAGGCATCTGTTAGTTTGCGTCACCTCCCTACGCTAGTGCTGGCTTCGGATGCAAATCTTTGCGCAAATCCATGCGAGTCAGTACATGCCTCGCTGCCACCCTGGTCCCACAAGGCATTCAAAATCAAAGCAGTGTCTATGTGTCGCATCACAAGCATCAACAGCGATACTGCCGTGAGACAATGCAACTCCAAGAGAAAACCCGCAGGCTGGATCCGCCCTGCCCCTGGACTTGGTCCGTATCGCACTTCAGGCTGCGTTTTTTTTGTTGAGCGTTTTGCGCTTGTTTGGTTTGGGATTTAGCTTTAATGCTTTTAGGCTTAATCGGCTCGTGGCTCGATACCAAGAGCATGTGCAACGGAGCCACTGCCCCCATGTTATACCCCAAAGCTCCCTAAACCCTATAAACCCCAAGCTAAGGCCTTGTACCAAAAACCCTACAGCCCATGAGGCCCGAAAGCTTATTTATCGGGAGTTCTCTAAGTTAGGCACCGTTTTCGGGTCCTTTTCAGAAGAGGTGGCCGTACTATTTTGGGGACCTAAACAGGGACCGTAATTTAGAGAATTACCCCCTACAGTGAACCCCAGAGAGTTGGACCATGGATTTAGGGTGATCCGGGCTAGCATCCCTTATATTTTTCCTTGAAGGGCATGAGGATAACGACGTTCCAACTTTATGGCTACTACTATAGAGCCCTAGCAGCCTTAAAGCTTTAAAGTAAAAGCCCAAAAACCTTAAAGCCCGAAACCCTGAAGCCCCAAACCCTAAAGGTTCAAGCGGTTCAAGCCCTGAACCCTAAACACTAGCGCCCCAAACCCTAAACCCTAAACGCCAAAGCCCCAAACCCTAAACCCTAAAGCCCCGACGAAACCTAAACCCGAAACCCTGAACCCTGAACCCTAAAAAGCCCCAAACCCTAAACCCTAAAGCCCTCGAAGCCAGGTACCGGAAGGTCTCTGGGTCGGAGAGCAGCGAGGGCTCCGGAATTCCCTGGAGATCGAACTTCCGGCCGGGAAGTGCCTTCAGCGGGCCTTTAGGGGTTCCTTTGCGGGCTCCGTTGTAATTTATGGGTTGCTTTAACCCCAAACCCTAAACCCTGTTGGAGCTGTGGCTCCTTTCTTTCTTGAGTTGGTCACTGCCTCTGCGCTGTACATGTATGTGGAGATGTGAGTCTTCTTTAGTGTAGGCCCGAATAGGGCGAGTCTCGTGGCGGATGGAGAAAGAGGCTATTGCACTTTAAAAAAAAACCCTAAAGGTTCGTTTAGGGGTCCCTTTACGGGTTCCTTTAAGGGTTCCTTTGACATTGAGGGGTTCCTTCTAGGATTTAGGGTTTAGCATTCCTTTCAGGCTTCCTTGCAGGGGTTTTTCGGTACCCTTAGGGGCTGCCTTTAAGGGCTCCTTTCAGGGTTTAGGGTTCCTTTAAGGGGTTTAGTGTTTAGGGTCCTTTAGGCGGTTTAAGGTTTAAGGTTTAGGGTTTAGGGTTCCTTTAAGGGGTTTAAGGTTTGGAATTAGGGTTCCTTTATGGCTGACTTTAATAGCTCCTGGGTTGCAGTTTGCGTTCCTTCACAGGTTCCTTGCATGGAAGGGTGCCAGAACTTTGGATTTTCTGTAGGCATGGGGTCTTGTAGGGTCTTAAGGTTTAGGGTTTGGGGGTTTATGGTTTGGGGTTTAGGGTTAAGGGTAGGGCTTTATCCGGGTTTTAGGCGATACTACAATCAGGTTTAATATTGAAGCCGAAATAACTACCAATGATATTCCTTAGGGCTCCTTATTAAAATTGTACTATAAAGACGCCCAAAACCCATTCTAATTATTGAGGCCTCTACATTAGAGGTTTAGGCTCAGGGTTTTGAGTCCAGTAATCTGTCGTGGGCCACTGGGTGTGGAAACATTATGGTAAGAGCAGGTCTCTGGAATGTGTTGGGGACTTAGGGGCAGAGTAGGTACCCTTTAACTTTTGGGGCGCTTATATATGTATATATATGTATATATATATATAATCCTACTATGAGTTTAAAGCCTTTGGGGCTTACGTATACGATCCTACTAGAAGTTAAAAGGCAAACCAGTTTGGGCTAGGGTACTGCCCTAAGGGGACGCCTCTTCGACTTCGACTCGCAGCTCCGGGGTTTGTGGAGCTTGAGACATGTGCACGAAGTGGGCACATTCCTGCAACTTCGGGGTTTAGGGTTTAGGGTTTCGGGTTTAGGGGTCAACTTCGGGGTTCAGGGTTTAGGGTTCAGGTTTAGGGGCCATCCCAAACCAACCTAAACCCTACCCTCTCACCCTACAAAGGTGGAACTCTAAATCAGGGTTCGTTTTTCCAGGTCCCCAACGATAGTACGGCACCCTTTTGAAAAAGGACCTCAAAAGGGACCTAATAAAGAGAACTACCCATATAGAAGCCTTAAAGTAGCCTCATAGAAACCCTTGGTAGATCCCTTTAAGGAACCCTACAAGGGGACCCTGCCCACCACTTCAGCCCCAAAGCCTACAGCCGATCCTCTCCCGGAGCGCTTGGAAGCTACAGAGTCGAAGAGGTACTCCGTGGAGATCTCGCAGCCGAAGCCGTCCCATCTCGTGGCCGCAGCCTCGGAGCCTCACGTAATATAGGCGCGTTAATAATTACCATAATTACCTATATTATTTTTGGGGGTTCCTTCTTATAATTATACTATGAAGGACCCCCTTCTGATTATTAAGGCCCCTATATTAGGTGAGTTATTTTGGGTCTTCAGGGCTCAAGGGGTTCAGGCTATGGGAGCTTCCGGGTTATTATTAGTATTATTTTGGGAGTTTAGGAGTTTTGATGCCTGGCGTCCTGCCGTTCTCTGCCGCTTGGCCACGGATAGTCTCAAACTTTGACAGGTCTCCCCTCTATTTAGGGTTTAATAGAAGGGCCTCAATGATTAAGGGCCTCAATAGTAACCCATACCATTATTTTTTGGAGGGGGCCCATATAACATTTATAGTCTAATGGGCCCCAAAACCGTATTCTAACTGTTAAAGCCCCTATAGTAGGGTTTTGAAACTTGACACGCATCAACTTGCACCCTGCGCCGATTATCCGCGTTCGCGCAGGGTCTACCGTGGAATGTGCAGGGAGTGGAAAGACGACAGCTTCAAAAGCCATACCCTAATATAGGGGCCTCAATAATTACCTATACTTTTTTGGGGGCTCCTTATGAGAATTATACTATAGAGGACTCCAAAACCATCTGAGCCGAAAGTGTCCTGCTGCGACTGAGATACCTCATGAATTGCTAGATACGTGGCATTCCGAGTACGACTCCATGATCAAAGTTATCACGGACATTATTTCGAAAAGCTGAACTCCAACACGGACGCGGCTTAACAGTTTATGATGAGGCATAAGCCCTCCAGTTTCGTTTGCCTGTACAGACATCTTGTCCGATCACACCCCAAAACCCCATTCTAATTATTAAGGCCTCTACATTAACCCTGTAGTCTTTAAGCCCCAGCCCTTGGAAGCTTTGAGTCCGCACCCCGAAGCCCCATGCTCCCTTCAGCGAAACCGTTTGCGAGAGCTTTGGGTTGGGTTTGGGGTTTAGGGTTTAGGGTTTAGGGTTTAGGGGAGGTTGGTCGTGTCCGAGTTGATAGATTTCGGATCGGCGGTGCCATGAGATTGAACCACGAAGCCACGATGCGTGCATGGGCCTCAGCAACTCATGACATCATTCTACACAGCCTTCTGCACACCAAGACCTCCAGGCTAAACACTAATCCCCTAGACCTACACGATACTATACGATACCGAAGGTGGGTTTTCAGGCACCCGCCCCCCCGCAGCATCCAGGACGACATTCAGCGGTGCCTGGACTTCAGCGTCCATGTCCGCGCAACACCTGTGAACCCGGTGCGGGCCCTGTAGGGTTTGGGGTTTAGTTTTGGGGATTGTACGGCCGCAACTCAACCCAGAATTCTGAGTAAGGCGTATGAGACTATACATACATTTTTACACACATAACTATGCAACGATGGAGTGGCGGTTCGGTTCTGTTGAGGTAAGCTCCAGGCAATTCGAGAGTCTGTTGCTCTGAGGATACCAGCAGCCGATGTAAAAAGTCGGTTGTAGGGTCTCTCGATATATCTCGTGATCAGTAGTGTTTGGAGGCTCAAAGAAGAATGTTAGCAGGACTTTACCTTCACCGCCTAGGTCTCAAAATCGTGTAGCAGGTTACCGGCCATGATGACATGTTGCAACAGGTTGTTGTGTTTCTGATATTCAAAACCGAACACATACTCACATTTCCCCTGAAACCCTGCACCCCTAAACCCGAAACACACTAAAACCTGCACCCTCCAAGACTTGAACGAGAGTCCTTGCATCGCAGCGCCATGAATGGACCTTCAACACCGAGTCAATGTTTGCGGTTTGCTCGATACGAAGCACGGCTTGGGGTGCAAGGTCTGGGGTTGCGGCTCTTGGGTTTAAAGATCCTACGCCCTAACCCAAAACCCTATTTAAGTTTCGCGGTTTCAGTACGTGTTTCAGTTGTAGGGTTTAGGGTTGAGGGCCAGCTTTGGAGGTTCAGGGTTAGTGTTTAGGAGTTTCGGATTTGCAGTATAGGGTGTTGGGGTTTAAATTGCATGGTTTTGGATATAAGGTTTAGGGTTTCCACACGTATGACAACACTGTAAGAGCCGATGTAAGAGGCCGCATACTGCATCTCGTAATTCCCGTTTGCCTTTCTGCGCAAACATGTCCTCGACAACATAACAGGCTCAACTCCGAACCATAAACCTGAAGCCACTGGCACGTAAGCCCGAATCCCAAAGCCTAAGCCACAAAGCCCTAAACGGCCTGAAAAAAGCCCTAAAGCCCTCAAGCCCTGATAGAACCCTTATACGCAGACCTAAACCCCTAAACCCAAAGCCCTAAACCCTAAACCCTAAAACCCTAAACCCTAAGCCCTGAACCGTAAGCCACTTCCCCCCAAAAAGACAAAGAACCCTAAACCCAAAGCCCTAAGCCCTAAACCCGAAACCCTACACCCCTAAACCCTAAAACCTGTAGAACCTTCACAGCAACCTAAGAAGACGAAGTCAACGATGCCTTGCAGGGATCATTGGAGTCCAACAACAAGGCGCAAGCCAAAGAGAAGTCATTTAGGGTTTTGGGGTTTAGGGTTTTAGGGTCAGGGCTGCAACCCTAAACCCTAAACCCTCAAACCTAAACCTTGGGGTTTTAGGATCTTCGGGATTTAGGGCTGTAGGGGTTTAGGGTTTCGGGTTTAGGATCTAGGGCTTAGGTGTTCGAGGCAGGTTCTTATACCGGGCACCACAAGGGTTCTATAAAGCGTCATAAGGATTCTATCAGGGGCTATATGGATATCATATTCTACAAAAAGCGATTTGTGCAGGGTTTTAAGGGTGCAACAAGTCCTACACGAAGGCCATAAGTGTTCTATAGAGAGTTATAGGGGCCATAGGGGGTTCGAGCGGTCCAATCATCAGAGTTCGTTTTCGAGGTCGTTTCAAGTTTAAGTTTTCAGGGTTCTCAATTCTTGTGGCCTTGGGGTTTTGGCTGCGGGTTTAGAGTATAGGTTGTTGGAGTGCAGAGATTGCCAAACCCCAACCCTAACGGGGCTTTCGGGTTCCGCACTTTCTCGGGTTACCCTTTCTAGGTGAGAAGACCGTGGGTCGTCATTCCGGATTGCAGCGCTTTCCTGTTCCCAGAGGGTCCTAAGTACCTCGGCGGGGGATAATTACACGAACCATAACCGTAATTCCTCTTCTAGAAACCCTACCTTCCACTATATAGGTGCTCAGGACCCTTTGCGATCAGCATCCTTATGGAGGACCCATGCTGAGTTGACTAGTTATGTTGACCCAGCTCTTATGGACTTCTGGGTGTAATTTTGGTTGCGTCGACACTAGTTAGTCATTCAGGGGGCGGGGACTCTCTACTTGGATCAGCAGCACTCAAGTTTCGCTATGCTCCCCTCTGAAAGCTCTTTGGTTTGGCCTCTCTCTGCAGGCCCTCATCACACAATCCTAGCTCTAGCCCTTGAGGTCCCCCCGATTTCGGCTCCGATCTCTGAAGCCGTTTTGTCCACATTGTGCAATAGTGTGGATCGTTGCCGGCCATGGCTTTCATTCGGACGCTCAAAGCCCGGGAAATTCTGGATTCGCGGGGCAACCCCACGATTGAGGCAGGAAACTGAATGCATAGGGTATGCCCACATACAAATATGATCTCATGTATTTATTGTTCGGCCATATTCTGCTGACCTTACGGATATGCTGAACTGTTCGGTATCTAGACGTACGAGCAGATATGGGCGCTCCTATCATGTTCCGGGCATTCAAGCACGAAGTGGCTGGCTTTGCTTTGCTTTGCGCCGGATATAGGGATGCATGTAGGTTTGTGAACGTTTCAACACGGCTTAGTCTTCAGAGCTTGTCACATCCTGCTTTCAGGTTGCTTGTGAGAAGACCCAAGGCAAAACTCCATAATTGTATTCGTAAGTGTGGCCCGACACAAGCCGAGGATGATGCAATAGGCCCAGGCGCAACCATCATCAGCAGCAGCAAGGGGTCATCCATCGGCACTTCACCAGCAGACTTTTTCATGTTTTCGTCACAAGAAGCTCCTAAACCTTAGACCCTAAACCCTAAACCTTAAACCCAAAAAAACCTTAAACCCTACACCCTGAACCCTAGGGT